>RJJA01000217.1:3494-103722 GCA_003724045.1 Lepidurus arcticus | reverse complement strand
GACATTGGTTTGGAAAACTTCATGGTAGAAGTGGTTACGGATAAAAGCATTCACCTACCTATCAGCACGCGAACCAGAGAAGTCGTCGTACCTGCAAACTATCGTACGAAGACAGGCGTACTTTTCAAAGGACGAGCTTTGCAATATGCGTTGGAAGATAAAGTGAACATTCTTAGCGATCAAGACTGGGTTGTGCACTTGGATGAAGAAACTTTACTTACGGAGTCGTCAGTTAAAGGAATTATTAACTTTGCTTTAGCTAATAAGCATCCTTTCGGCCAAGTACGCGAGTTTCTAAACGATAAATATTCTCAAACTCTATATCCTACAAGATTTGTTACCAAAATTATTTCTTTTCTGACAGGGTTTAATAACATACGGGAAGGAGCAGGTCGTCAATTGGTTATGGACACTTTCAGATGCTTACCGTGCAGCTGACGATATGGGAAAGCTGCGATTCCAGTTTTCTTTTTTCCACAAACCATTTTATGGATGCAAAGGGTCCTTCATCGTTGCTAAGGTAAATCTTTCGGAAATAAGTCAAAAGATTCACATTTTGACTTTTACTTTAGATGGAAGCTGAAAGGAAAGTTTCGTTTGACAATGGCATCGACAGTTCTGTAGCCGAAGATTGTTTCTTTTCCTTGATGGCTTACAGCAAAGGTTACAGCTTCGATTTCATCGAAGGCGAAATGCGGGAAAAGAGCCCATTTACGATAATGGACTTCCTGCGCCAACGCAAGCGCTGGCTACAAGGAATTTTGCTAACAGTCCACTCTCCTTTAATTCCCTTCCGCTACAAACTTTTGATTGGGCTATCCGTATACTCGTGGATTTTCATGCCATTTGCTGTTTCCAGTGGACTTCTGAGCAACATATATCCGATTCCTGTGTCTCAAGTAATGAAAAATCATATGTCCGCGTTGATTAAAGGAAAATAATTTTAAAATAATTTAATTTTAAAATTAATAAAAAATAAAATTTAATAATTAAATAATTAAATTTTAAAATAAAAAATTACATTTTAAAATAAAAAATTACATTTTAAAATAAAAAATTACATTTTAAAATAAAAAATTAAATTTTAAAATAAAAAATTAAATTTTAAAATAAAAAATTAAATTTTAAAATAAAAAATTAAATTTTAAAATAAAAAATTAAATTTTAAAATAAAAAATTAAATTTTAAAATAAAAAATTAAATTTTAAAATAAAAAATTAAATTTTAAAATAAAAAATTAAATTTTAAAATAAAAAATTAAATTTTAAAATAATAATTTTGGTAACAAATCTTGTAGGATATAGAGTTTGGGAATATTTATCGTTTAGAAACTCGCGTACTTTTGTCCGCGTTGATTAAAGGAAAATAACGTGATTGTCACTTTTTACTTATTTCAGAGCTACAACGTTTTGGTACGCTTCATAGCTGCAGTAAACACGTACATGGGTTTGTACGGTGCGTCTATTTGCTTCAGTTTCGCCCGGCTGGGAGTAGTAAAGTACACCCTTTGTTTAGTAGGATGTGTTCTTGTTACTCCAGTCAAAGTAATAACAGAGACTATAGCTGTGACGTGGGGAGTGTTATCAAAGAAACACGAATTCCATGTGGTCAACAAAAATTTGAAGACGCAGACGTTAATCGCCACTGCGGCTTGATTTAAATAAAAAATAATTGTCTTTGGTTTTAAGTAGGAAGCTGTATATAACTATTTGAAAGTGAAGATAATTATTATTATTTCTCATTTGAATGAAAGTTGAATGTTGTTTGTTCATTCATCATTACGAAATTACGTTTGTAAACAGCTGTTTACAAATGTTCATTGTGTATGTTGCTGTATGTTCCGCTTCAAGAGGTTCAATAGGTTCCAAATAAAAATCGTAAGCCAAATTTCATTGTTATTGTTATTGCAGTTTACTTACCCAGCAAGATTTTATTTCAGGACTTCGGGTTCCCATTAGATTTTGGATTAGATTTTCGCAACCCAGCACAAACGGACAAGAGTTAATTGTTAGAGACTGCGACACCGGAACTCCCGTCCAATGCACAACTTTTTGACCTGGGCGTTGTTATAGTCCGACCCTTACTTCCTCTGTTGCCGATCGAATAACACTGTCTGAGTTAAGCCTGCTACGTAACCCCATCGGGATGACTAAAATACAGTAGACTTTTTTCGACCAACAAGTGAACAGGTAACGATGCTAAAGTTCGCTCGCATAAACAGCAAAAGTGAGGACAAGTTGTTCAAAGGCACAAAAACAACCAAACCAGATAAAATCGTAAGTAGTACAATCACTATCGATCAACCAAGTGAAATTTTAGTGCCGGATGAGGTGGCTATGCAGAAAACCATAGTCCTCTCCGACTTGAAGCGACATTTTCAAGTGGCTGAGGGTAATAGCGAAAAGCCTGCAAGTGCTCAGCTACCTACCTTTACAGTGAGCATAACCGTGAGAGAAACCACTCCCAAGATGACCGCCAGGTCAATTAACGACGATTTTTACCGCTCGTTTGAGCCCATAGAAAATTTCCAACTCAGCTCGATTGAGGATTCATTTCAGCATCCCATAGAATCGTTACCTTTCGTTCCCGACGTTCCTACAATCACAATTACCCATGATAACGAAGCCGTCAATGAGTTACAGACACAAGCAGAACGCTTACCATCGTCATCCTCTCCGGAAGTACAACAGTCAGCAACGTCTCCACCGACCCGTAGCGACGTGGACGTAACACTTTGCTGGGCAGGGCCGTACATAGAGCAGCCCCAGGAACAGGACATCCTTCAAAGCGTGCAAAACGCGTTCCTAACCAAAAAGAAGTTAGAAAAAGAAGAACTGGAACTCGCTAGACTCACGTCAGAATTGCACACTACACAAACCGCTTGTCACACACTTCAAGACAAACTCAGTTCCCAAAACTTGCCGTAAATTTACTAACTTAACTTACGACAACCAAATCTTCACTTACGCTTCCTAGGTTCGGAGTTCAACATGCCCTACATAGGCAGTTGAAAGAATTGCAGAATCGTACGACTCAACTGAAACAGGCCATTGATAGTCAAAAGAATTCCATACAGGAGCTGGGCGACAGTTTCGATCTGCTCATGGAACAGGGCCGACAAAGTATTCAAGAGCAAAATACGTGTAAACACAAATAACTAAAAATAAATAAGACAATTATTCGTAAAATTATGTCGGCGTTTTATTGCCATGCCTTTACAACCCCTACGGTAGTGCTGCACAACACAAAAGACACTCATGGCGTTAGAAATGGTTCACTCTTTTTTTTACCGCTTTCTTTAGCGACAATGCCGTGCGGGTTTTTTGGTCCCTAACACGAGGAATAAAATCTCTTAAAATCAACAGTTGGCTAATGCACGCAAATACGGATACCTGCCTCCACCCACTTACAGTAAAACAACTCCATATAAACAGCAGAGGTGGACGTGAGTGCGAGCTACGGACAAAACAGGAATTTGCTTCTCAAACCGGCGTTGAAAATCAATTAGCATCATACAATTTTCCCAAATATTCAAACATGTGCACGAAATCGTATATATATATATGGTGATCCTTTCATAACGTGCTAAAGGATCAAGAAGATTTTTCCTTCTTCTATTGGTCCGCCATTTTGTTTGTGTTTCACTTAGCGTACCAAGCAAGCACTGGTCTGAGGAAGGTTTTCGCTGTCTATCCTAGCTATCAATAGCATCTGTCCTATCCAACCGGTCGAGGGAATCCAAGGTATCGTTGGAGGATGAATGTGAATGGGAACGAGTCAGGTCCGACAACTCATCCAGATGGCGTTGCTTCTTGCGCACGTTCCAGTGCAGGCACTCAGCCAGGGAAGCAAACCAATCTGTAATCTGGTCTTGAGAGCAGATAGATGGAACGGGGTAGATCGAAGTGGTCACTCGCAGGCTACAAAACAAAACCCAGAACATTAAACTCCATACAAAGTGCATAAAGAGTTCAAAAGTGACTTTGCCAATGATAACGAACCTATCCCCTAATCGTAATTCCTGCTGACGACGACCATCAAAGGAGATCCAAGCCGTGTTGCGGGCGTCTGGGTGCAATGTGATCTGCACGAGCACAATGCAGGAGCATTAGCTTACACCCCCACCAAGATTACACAAGTACTCAACAAACACTTCCTTGTTTTTATTCAAGGAAGGTTATAAAGGTCAACGGACGGTGACAACACGGCCTGGGTTTCTCCTCGTGATAGTCCTGATAGGTGAAAAAATAGAACACGAGACTTATGCAGCAAATAAACCGCCAGCAACTAGTTTTGTGTGTTTTTTACTTGCTTTTAGTTGGAGCCAAGAGGTATACTCGCAAAAATAAAATAAAAAAAAGACAGAAAAAAGCGTATTATAAATGGCGGTGCCACAATAAAGGCTACGATGGAAAAGGAAGCAAAGTCGTACCTATCTCCATGAAGGAGTTCTTGCCGACTTCGGCCATCAAAGGAGACCCAGGCTGTGTTTCGACTGTCCGGTGAAACTGAGATCTAATGCAAATTTTACCCACATATTAAGTACCATTCCCGCTCATCTCCGGATATCCAGAATAGAATGTATAACCAAGTAAAGTTTCTCAGCTTACCTTGAGCTCAACTCCAGCGGGTACTACAATGGGTCTAAAAGAGAGTGAATGAGGGCAAATGGGAGTGACCATGATGGCGGGTACGGATGGGTGAATCATAGATGCTCCCGCAGCCACAGCGTACGCCGTCGAACCGGTCGGCGTGGACACAATGAGTCCATCCCCTTGTACTGAGGTGATGTGCTTCCCATCCAAGTACAGATCAATGTTGGACAAGTAAGGGGAGGGTCCGCGGTCAATCACCACTTCGTTGAGAACCAGTAAATTGGTCGGTGAACCTTTGGTATTTTTCCCGTTCCCCGAGTTCATTTCTTCCTTCCGCAGCATAATACAGCGTAAACGACTCCTTAGCGTCAAGGCAGCGTTGCCTGGAAACAACCAGATTGATAAATTTTCGTCATGACTTATGTAAACATTAAACAGAAACAATAAAAAATACACAATAAACTAACTCGAACTCTCAGCAAATCTTAAATAGCATACGAATAATAATTTCGCAGTTTATACCTTCCAGGACGTTGTTAACTTGCTCTTCGAAGTTGTCGAACTCGAAAGGTGTCAAGAAGCCCAAGGAACCCAAATGGAAGGCCATAACAGGTGGTACTGATTGCTACATTAAAAAATAATTTTATTACAATTAGACCTTCTTCAGCCAGAACTTCGTGCACCTTTTTTTTATACCTAAACTATTCTTTTGCTGTGGATAAAATAAAAGGCTTACTTGGAACAGTGAGCTAGCATAAAGCAAGGTTCCATCACCTCCTAGACAAACAATGAAGTCGATTTTGTCCGTCAAGTCATCCTTGCCTTCTCGGAATGACATGAGCTTATCTTTGATCCCGACGAAGCCTGGATGATTGGTCAGCAAGGGGTCATCCAATACTGTGTGCTCCACGAAAATTACCATACGCTTCTCCTATAAAATGTCGAATAAATAAAAGAATAATAAGAAATCAATATAATAAATTATTTAGTTTTAAAAGTGCTTACACTAATTAGCCATCTCACGAGCTGCACAAAAGGTTGTATCACGGTAGCATCACGAATCTTCTTGATGACCAGGACGGTCAGTGGAGGCTTGTACCATGTCAACCGTTGACTCGCAGGATCTTGAATGGTCCTATACGAAGTAAATATAAACAAACACAGATTAACGGAAAATTCGATTAGAACTAAACAACAAAACTGCCCAAAACTCGTCACAGTACCAGGCTAACTTTTCTAACAGTCTATCTAGCTTCATCTCGGAACCGGTGATAAGAGTGATAACCAGGAATGTCACGTTTTCGCTTGCGTTTTCGACGCACTGGCGTCGATGAGTCCAATCGAAACAATAAAAGAGTAAAGCCAGAGGTCTTCGTACTTATACTTAAGAAATGAATAGCCTTTCTCTCTGTATCACCCTACCTCCCCCCTTTACAACGGCCCTGACAACGCCCGAGAGGCGGGATTAACGTTTTTTAGTATTTGTAAGCTTGGCTCCATTGCGGCAGTATTGTGGGTGGACAGACATGGGATTTTTGGTAAAACAAACCTGCGACGAGCTTTCTCTGCGTTGGCTTGTATGTCTGTTTCTCACTTTTGGATGTCATGGCCACGATCATTTAAAAAAAAAATCCCGCACCACGTGAGCTCTCCGACAGTCACAGTCTGAAGAACATAGCATAAACAAAGTACTCGGCAAGTATTACGTAAAATTTAATTTTCACTCTTTTCGTCCTGAATATTAATTACTACTTTAAATATTACAAATTTTAGTTTATAAATCTGTTACCCCACCCACAAGAAAAAAAATTACATAAATTTATCTGCGGAAGTTCCCGACCATCCGCCTGGGTTTTTCCCGCCAAGAGGACGCGAAAGAATGTTACCTGGTTTGTAAAATCTGAGGAGGTTTGGACGGATGCATTTGTCGGGATACTAAATAACGCAAAATCCCCCATCGTCGCCGAGCCTGACACCGGCTTGGGCTGTTTTCGCTCACCATGATTGCTAACAGCGGTATAACTCGAAGAATTACTAATTGTTTCTCTTTGTGAAAAGAAGCGGGGAATTTTCTGGAATCGACGAAGCTAATTTGTACAAATTTATACTAATTTTTAACTGAAAATTTGGATTTCCGACTAATAGAACAAAAATGTATCTGTGGTTGGCGGACAACGGGTGCACTTGCGGTTGCTGTACGATACTAAATGATGGTTTAGGTTGTGTTATATATAGGCTGCGGTAAATCGTAACGGGTGGCTAGTCCCATTACCGATTTTGTCGCTGCGATTGGGTGAGAGAAAGGGAAAGTTGGAAGTTTTTGGGGTTTCGGTTTCGTTGTTTTGCAGTGCCAAGTGACATTGGCCTTTAAAAAAGGTTTTTCGTGTTATCTTTCTGAAAACACCCCGAATCCTACATAACTATTTCATAATAACTGCTTCTTATCTTAAGTCACTATACTCTACCCCCTTCTCCTGCTTATCTCCCTCCCCCTGCCCAGTTTCGGAATTGGAGAATTACCTTCACCGGAATATAATTAACTGCGTTAATTAGAACGAAAACGAAAGGGATTTGCATTTGCCAATGTTTACTGTCATTGCTTATCCGGCTCAGGTAGTGCACACACTAAAGCAGGTAAGTTCATAAAGATTTATTTTAATTACGGACGAACTGAAGGTCAATGTCTATGCGAGAAAGTGAAATTCCCGTTAATCTACTTTTTTTTCAAGATTAAATAAGAAAACCCCAGGTGTGCTTTCCATATTTTTAAATTAGTATACATAGGCCAAAAAGGAACGCCAGTGTGATTCTTTAGTGGAGCAATACCTTTTATGGACAAGAGATAACAAAGTGTTCAATAAAAAAATGAAAGAATTTCTAGAAACTAAGCACGTTAAAGAGAATGGTTAGGGTCATTGGATGGTCAAGGATCGAAAAAGACCTTTCATTTTTTGCTGCCTTATCCATACTGCCGCAATGAAAAGTAAAAAAAAAATGCATGCAAGATTTATTTTCCTTCTCATGAAGTAGGATTTTGAAATCGACACCTCATTATGAAGCTCGAAAATGCTACGCCCTTGACCGACTGTTCTTTGCTTTCTCTCATAAGCAAGAGTCCCCTCTACGCACGAGTAAACATTGTACAGATATACGCAAGGCACAATATGCGACCTCGTAATAGGCTGTACAACGTTCACTTTTCTCTGCCAACCCTGGCGTGACACCTCACTTCTTTACTATGCAGATTGTTATGCAAAACACCCCTTTCGCAATACGATACAATTCTTGCCTATCATTCAGAACATCATCAAAACATACTAGTCAAAACAAAACAGATCAACGCGTTACAATGTAATCCTAAACTCCAGAAGATGTTATCCCTCAATTTGTCCTTAACAGCGCGTTCCACTGGCTGCACTGGTGCAATACGTTCACTCAGTGTGTAAAGATACATATGTTTGACACCCTGCGTGCCAATAATATTGCACCAATGCAGCCAGTGGAACGCGCTATAAATTGGACTGAACTGAGATTGTGAGAAAACTAAAAAACATAGTTGACTTAATAAGTTTCCACTGCCTTGAAATGACTTTTCTTTGCCAACGCCAATTATTTCTTTGACTTAGATTTCCATTTTATTTACTTTTTTTTACTGCAAGACTCAAATGAAAGGAAAACTTTTGTTTCAATTCGAATTTCCTACCAAGGAAACTGCAACCTTTGTAGCAAGCTATCTAGACTACCTTGGTATTTATAATTTGAAAAAAAAACTAAGACAAGCTCTGTTCAACCGTCAACATGGATTCACGTTTCATGTTTGCGCACAAAACTGACGTAGCTTTTCTGTCTACCAATCCACGTCGAAAACAGGCGGGAAAAAACAAAATCCAATGAATCCAAAAACAATACTGTCAGGTAGGCAGTGTTCCTTTTTTCCCTGCTATGTTATTATTGCCATTGTCTCTTGAAAATTGAGGCTATTGGAACGCAAAGCTAAGTATTCCATGGATTTTGCACTGACTCATTGGCCCAATAAGAGTAACTGAGCCAACTATGCATGACCGGTTTAGCTAATCACTTGACCAACACGCAGCAAAGCGACAGCAACCTCAAAAAAACAAACGAAAAAAAACAATAAGGTCCCCTCGATTGTTACGATAGAAGTTGCACGTTGCAAGTGGCCTTGGCATAGCTCCACCGTTGAGTGCAACCACAATCACAGAACAGACTTAAGAAAGTGAAGGGGTTACTAATCTGTCACTAATAATGTAATCTATTCCAAATTAAACCGCTTAAATGTACCTATAATCCCTAACCAGTAAATCTATTTGGAAACACTGACTTGAATGAACTTAAATAGCTTACATGACCATCGCCGAGTTTTTCATAATTCTTCCACATGGTCCGAATTGCTGGATTGGACTCGGGGCATTCAACGATCGGGTACGTCTGCAAAAACACAAAAATACAACTTTTATTACTTTAAACGGACGAAACAACCACTTCTAACTCATCATGTAAATTCACAGAAGTCACTTAAAAGACGATTGATTATGACCCAGAAAAAGATCAAACTTCAAACTTTATCACACGATATTAACCACACGTAAAAAACAGGGTAATCTTTTGAACAAACCTTATCTTCTTGGGGAAGTCGACGGAAGGCATTCTGTTCTGCGTTAGAAGCAAGAAACAAGAACGCTAATATAACTGCATATCGCTCACCGTTCAACTAAAGCTGACCATGAAACACACGTGCTTATATAGCTATGGGGAACCGTGCTCCCTTTGGGATACCTTAACCTATCTTAGCGTTTTGCCTTGGACGAGTCCAAAGTGCGAGAAGCACAAAAAGCTAAGAATTCCCCTTCAACGTCAAATAATCGAACAACTTCCGAGAGCAAACGCATACACCACGCGGAAACTCGCGTCATTTTACATATCATGACGATCAAAGGAAGGCACGCAAACCCAGGGAACTTTCTTGTGGGCAAAAATATCGAGGTCTTTTACTTTCTTATGTTTATAGCAACTGCAAATACATGACCACCCATACTTCCTGGACACAAGACCGGAATCAAACCACACGGGTAAGGAAAACATCCCCCGATAACCGAACAGCAAAGCACGAACGGAATTCTGTCATTTGATACTTTTTTTTTAAAATAAACATTACCTTACTCCTTCACGTTTCACATCAGTCAAGGCGGAATGATGTAAGAGTTCAATTTGATCTAATGATTCAAAACTCATGGCTAAGCTGTAGGAATATTTGGCCAGACAGAACGACGAATCCCGAACATACAAGAGAAACTATATGAAGACTAAAGGCGTGTGTCCAGTTTTATCGTGAGCAACCCATGTCCTAGAGTTCAAATCGTGACGCACCCATGAAACTACTCTAATTGGAAAGCTCAAGTCTTCTAGTGCTTGTTATAAGGAATGATGGAACGCGGTATATTTTAATTCCGTTTTTATGACTTCCCATCGCGAACGCGAGGGAGAAAGATTCCATTTTCACCAATTCGTCCAGAACTTTCCCGCTAGTATATCTTTTCCCGTTTTACAGCGAGTGAAAAGCGCAGAACTTCAGTAAAAGAGAAAAGTTAGGATGACTGTCCGGTTAAAGCACTTCACAGTAACAGAATTGGCATATGTTGCTTCTACCAGGGATACCTAAGATGTAACTAACTATGAACCGAGCAGGAGTTTGCAGTTGTATAGATCTTGTCCCATGAAAACACCAGAGGTGTGCCCTACTTAGGATTTTCAGCGATGCCAAGCATAAGACCATCCAGCAAACCAATGGGCTCTGGCCCGTGCGAGACGACGCGAGATGAAAAATGGGACGGGGCAAGACGAGACGCTGCAAAGTGAATCCGTAAAAAGATTTCAAGATTTTTAAGAAAAAGGGTCACGTTGAGCCCAACGACTTTCACTTGTCTAGCTTTATCATCTGGACAATTCCGCTGCATCCTCAGAGCTGCTAAAACTGGAAAAAGCTACGTGAAGCCTTACTGTTCGTTTGTCTATTTTTCTTCACCTCCTCAACGTGGGCATTTTCTCAAAATTCTGAAGACGCGATGTTGCGTTATACAGAGAATCGTGGATACGGAAACGGAATTACGAAGATGAGAAAGCCACGTCTAGGTTTATGAAAGAGATCGTGAAGGTATAATTAAAGCTAATTCATGGTATTCTATTCAATACGAGTCACCTGGCTAAGGGGGCAAAAAATAAGCGTGATGAGAGAGGGCTTCGGTAAGTTTCATTACTATCTAGGTAAATGTACGCGCAAAAGGGGCCGAAAGGACTTGACATTGAAACGTGACGCTGTTACAACTATTTGCAGGCCTTGCTACACAGCCACAGGCTGTTGGCTTTGGTTAAGGGTGACTTGAACTTATTCGTCAGCTGGTCTATTAACAACGTAAACGTGATGTTGTTGAGGTTGACTTGCTCGGATTGGCTTTGTGATTTAAAAGGCTTTTTTCACCCTGTCCTACAAAGCAAAACGTTTAATTTATAGTGACAAAATGTCATTACCTATCTTGAGAATGAGTTACGAGGTCTCGAGCTGACAGACAATGTGATCTGTCACGATGTCTGCAACAGCCATTATTTATGTGTACAGCTGCTGGACTAGAAATTGCATCACCGTTTATCTCCATAACTAGAACGTTTCGGATCAATTGCACGAGAGTAGACTTTTTTACGTAACACGCATCGGCGAATATTATTACGCAACTCACGCCGGTTATTAGGAAGGAGACAGGAAAACCCAAATTGGGTACTTTTTGTAAAAGAATTCTACCGCCAGTTGCCGAATATGGTTACTTTAATGACTCGCCTCGCTTGTTACATATTTGTAGGATTTGGCACAACTTTAAATAGGATGCTATACTATTGATTTCCTGTCTCGTGTAACTGGGCGGCGTCCCAGTTATCAACAATGAATGCCAGCCAGTCTTTAAAAAATTCTAAATAAAGCTATTGCAAACGCCATCTAGTTAAAGGACACCAAAGCTCCCAGACCGGGAAAATACGAAATGTGGACAAAATAAAGGATACTCACGGCCAAGTTCCGGATCTAGTCCGCCGAGGAATCTGTAATACTTGCTTATGCTCATAACTGGATGCAACGTCTTCCAAGTCCAACCGCCACACTACTGAGCCTACTAAACTGCCTTGACATTCAAACTCTTCCATGCTGGCTTCGCTATTGTCGCTCCACAGGCTTTGCACGGAACCTCGCGCGTGTCTACCGGAAGAGCTAGTTTGTCGAACACCAAGAACGGCATTTGGTAAATTACCCGTGGTCGCTTTCAGCCACACCATGATCACACAATCACAGACACTATGTTAGGAAGAAATTAAGCTTACCGGATTGTATCTTTTCTATAGTTCAGTCACAAGAGTACACGACAACCCGTTCTGGTATAACGAGCCCGCTTGGGACTTCCTAAAGAAAGTAACCTTGCAGTCAAGTAACCACGTTTTGTTGTTTCGTCACGCTTACGCTGTTAACAAAGACCAGCAATAAGAAAAAGACGCAATAATTTGTTTGCTCAAGGTTAAAACCGTTTAGCACGAAGGATGCCAAGAAATGTCGTTAATGTGCAGCTTAAAAGGAAGACGGAAAACTAAAGGGAAAAAAGTTTTAAACGGGCACTTTCTCCTCGCGAAAGGGAAATCACGGCCGTGGCGAACGCACACACACGAACAAATACAAGTAGAAAGTTCTTTAATATGCCAACAGCCTCTGCCCCTTGTCGCGAGAAAGTAAAGCCCAACAAGGAAATGATCAAGAACACTTGCCAGCCGTTTGCTTTATATAGCAGTCCCTAAAGGACCATGTCTGGTTGCATAGGTTCAGAAGATTTTGACAAATTCCATCAATAATATGCAAGGCCGAAGGTCTTTGCACCACCACGATATTTCTACGAAACAAAAACACGCTCAAAGGCAAGGTTACGGGCCAGTTGGATTGCAAAATTTCCACGGATATCCTCCCATGGTTTACGTGATGGCCTTCCACTTGATCATTGACCTTACACAAGATTAGAATCCCTTTGTGAAGATCAGATCATTACTCTTCCCAAGTACTCAAAAACAATTCACTGAAGGATTACAGACATGGTACAGGCAAAGGGTTCAGGCGCGTCTGACGTAGCCTTTACCCGTAACTTAACTGCTCTGCGCCGCGCACATGTGTGCTACACACGACTCCTACTTCCGTACACGTTACAGTCCCCTTTAGCATGTTGAACGGTCCCGAGTAAGAACAAAATTAGGATAATCAGACCTTACCTACGATCACGGAGTAAGTCTAAGGGCCTCATCACCTTGAGATCAAAGATAACTTGTACCCTGAAACTGCCTTGTAAGTTTCTGATTAAAATTCTCTTCGAAGATTAAATATTGCCGTCAGTGAGTCTCACTATATTTTCCTGAATGACCCTGAAATCTGGATCACACCAGGTTCCACGCCACCGTACTACTACGAGAGCCCAACCTGTGAGTATAGCAGGTACCTGTCATTGCCGAAATTAGCTTTCAGACCTGTTTTTAGAAGGTCAATTCAGCCACCAACTTCCTGGTGTTTCTTGAAAATTGCCTTTTCTAATATAAAATCTAGTAAATAAAAAATTCCTCGAGGCTTGGCGCCTATTCTTGGAGCAACTGATGGCAACACTTGGATGATGGCGACTGATGGCGACACAAATTCTAGAGCTATAATGAAAAGCTTACGCAACTCCTTTACCGATATCTTGCCGGTTCCCGTATGCAAACGTCTCCACAAATCCGAGCAGCCTTCACATTCCCTGGGTCTTCTTCCTGTCCAATGGCTAAACAAATTAGTTTGGGCACAACATCTCTAGCTTCTTCGTATTCTTCAGTCACGATTTTGGAGCCGTTTCCACTCATTTCACTATCACGTTCATGATACAACGCCATCTTCTTGTGTAAGTGGGTCCTATAACTCAAGCAAAGCCAACTTGCCAAATTGCAAGGCGCAAATAAGCCACTTAACTTCAGAACGCCAACTTTTTATAGAAAACGGGCGTCTTTAACCTTGAATCTATAATATTTACTGTCCGTTGCAGTCCATCAACAGAAAGTAAAATTGACTGTGAACTTTTCTGTGAGCCTATTCGAGGTCACGATAGTCAATTACCAAGAAAAGGGGCGCGCTTTAGTTCATGACCTGGGGTGAACTTTAATCAGACAGGAAGGTTGCCATTTCCTGGGAATCTCCCAAGAAATTTTGAAAACTAAACTAGGGAGCGGAAAAGCGTTCTCGCATTTACCTTTAATTGCCTGACATTAATTACAGACAACTTATGACGGATATCAGAACCACACCCAACACCTGATCTAAAGCTATAACGCCAATCATAATCATGATAATAAATCGTCACCTAACATAGCTGCTATAGTCAGGAGATTGATCTTTCCAGACTTTCCCTTCATGCAACCATAATTACTAGTCTGGGACAAGTTGAGCTGAAAAACGCGAGTGATTCCAAAATGCAAATCACGGCTTTTCTTTTTGCAGGATGAGACTACCACCGTAAAGAAGCCGCTGGGCTAGAACCACATGCTCCTCCAGTTCTAAAGTGGACCTACTACGCGGGTCCCGTTGACCATGTTTTGCCGAACAATGCACAAAACACAACTCAGAACTGATTATAGGAGCAGCTGGGGTATCCTTTTCCAGATCTGATTAGGAATTCAATTTAAGGTTGCCTTTTCAGCAGCTCATTTGAATTGGCATCTAGACAAATATGCTTTAGACACACCTCTTTGCAATACTCTACTAGCTATTTATACAAATCATTCCCATACGTCGAGGTTCTTTTAGTATTTAGAATGAACCTCCACCCTCAAGACCACTATACAGGTAACAGTAACGGGGTTCTACTCCTTTTGCTATAGCCCGAAGATACGGAATTTGTTCCTTAGCTATAATTAAACCTACAAAGTAGAGAACGGAACAAGCTAAAAACTTGTCATTAAGTACCGTTCCGGTACACTCCCACGCTAACACAAATGCGAGAAGTAATTTCTTTGTAGGCAAAGGATTTTTTGTTGTTGCTAAAGATAACCACAGCAATACAATTCGTGATTGTTTATGATCAGCCAGTAAAAACTATGCTGTGCAGGAAGAGTTACTCTGGTTAATAAAAAAGCTGTGACTAATACTGATTAGAGAAACACCGCCTTAATGCGTGTTCCAGCTCTATCATTATATTACTTTAAAAAAATACGGAAAATGTTGGTGAATGCCATTCCATCACACCGCTGTGAAGAACCGGCTAGGAAACGTATAACTTTCTAAAAAAAAAGGGGGGAATTTTGTGTGTGTGAGAGATACCAAACCTTTGTCAGAAATATCTTCCTCCCTTTTTGCCCTTTTTTTGCTACCCGTTATACCGTAATCCCTCAACCTAGTTATTGGAAAAACAATGGTCAACAGCTAGTAGTCACGCCAAGTCTACAGTCATCGTTGTCCAACGGAAGCCCTGACAAGACGTTTTTATCATCTTAAAAATGCCATCAGATAAAGTAACCGGGTTTTCTAGGTCTCCATAGCAACGCTGCTGTTCCGATTTCGCCCATAGACTAAACGGAGAAAGTTCGAATGCTCTTTCCCAGCAGTTATTTGGTTCTAAAACTAATTTTCCAAAAAACTATTTGGTTCTAAAGCTAATATTAAGCCCATTAGTACCAATCTAAAAGTAACTTACCGGAATCCTTGCACTTTGTCTTTGACGAAAGACGCATGCGTTCGTTTAGGTGAACCTGTATCTTCCATTTCCATTTCGAGCATGGCTCTCGCCATATGAATGTCTTCTTCTAGCATCTTGATGGTTTGGTTTAAGATTGCGTCACTGATATCCTAATAAATTATCACTGGTTAACGAACGGCTTGTTTTGCCGGTTAAGGACAATAATGAACGTCACTTGGGAGTTAAACTCAACGAGCTGTGCAATTGGCCACCTTGAATTGCTGCAGCGGTGTCGTACGCAGTGGACTATGAAGCAGGAGCCGATGGACTGATGAACTTAAGTCTATTTTACGCAGCGAGAACCTAGAGAGTCGCTAGGTTCCGAAAGAAAGGGGCAAACTATATGTGTACGCAAGTTGTACACGTTTTCTGGTGAGGGAGTCGAAAAAAGGAACCGTGTCGAGCACAAAGGTTGTGAGAGTATTCGCGGCTTGGTATTTGCGGCTGGACTGAACGGTTTGTGTCCCATGTACCGCCCGCTTTCCAATTCTTCACTGATACTCTGAAGCCCAGTCCAGCTCACAACAGACAGCAAAAAACATACACTTCTAAACCTGTTGGATAATGCTACTCGTCCTTAATTGGGGAACATATTCAACCCGTAACCAAAGTGCTGGCCGGAGGTGTTCACGCGAGGTATGGCTGGCAGCAAATAATGGCCTCTTGAAAGCTTCTGGCATTAAAGCACTATTGTTTGGCACCCTCAACCGGTGACGGAAAACTCAGCGGAACAACTAAATAACCGCTAACAAGATGAATGACTTAACTTCACTTATTGTAGCTCTCTCTCTCTCTCTCCCCCTTTCTTTCTGTCTTATGTCTTATATCCCTTTCGACGAACGCCTAAGCACTGATCTCCAATCTGGACGAGAAAAGAGTCTTAAAGCGAAAAAGAAAAACTTTGGGAAAAAAAGGACAGGATGTATAACCGCAGGCCAAGGAGGCTTCTTACTTGTAACTGGGTCAGTTCAATGGTAAACTTATTATGGGTTCGATTTCGTAGTCGTCTTGACTGACTGTCGATCGTCGTATTCCATACTGCTGTGGTGTGTTCCCAATCTCAGCCCCACCCCGATTCATTAGTATGCAAGCACTACAAATTGGATGCTTTACGAGGGGAACAGGGCACGATCCAAGCAATAAGGTATATTAGAAAGCACAACAGGTGGTATTATCCATAAAGAACTTGGCAGATCCGTCTTGCTGCTCGTTCACCCCAAGAAGGCGGAAAGAATCTTCTTTTTTTTTATGAACTTTTTCATGACTTATTGTGTGCTATGCTGGCACTTCAAGCTTGGGACATGCATAAAGAACGCTCAACCTGGACCACTTGTTCGGCGGCGTTCAGCCATAAGCTTGTTTCACGGGAGACGGGCACTCCTCTGTGCAGCCTTTTCTCCTTTTTTCGGTGGCTTTGGGCTTGACCTGTTTATAGTTACAGGGGGAGGCCTAGTTTTCCCTACTTCCGCCCAGCCCCCGATCAGCGGGTCGCTAACATTCCAAAATTCCACTTTTATGCCTCAAACAAGGAAATTACGTTTACTTACATCTCCAGGCGGGACGTCCCCACAGCCAATTTCCGTTGTGATAGTCTAACCTACATGATAACGACGGATGTGGAATGTAAACCATATTATGGCTGCTTTGTTTCAATTTAATGTGAGTTTTTGTCTCACGCGAAGTATATGACGAATACACTCCTAGGAGTTCAAACGTCAAAAAACGAGCACGGAATACTGAAGCTGTTTGGTTAAACAGTGTATATGCGACATTAAAATGGCCCTTATTACACACAGCAGTAAGAAAAAATGCAGGACAAAACACTTTCCACTTCCCATCTGAATTTGTATGAAAAACAAATTTTTTGGCAACAATCTTTTTTTCTCTTCTCAGATTAACAGTCATAAGTATATGGAGTAAGACCCCGAACCTTATAACTATTTGTTAAATTTTTACAATTTCGACTTGCTTCTTTTAAACCCAAAACTGCAATTTTTTCGAACCAAAAGTTTTGTCCATGGAGAGAAAAAAAATTCGCACCGGGAACCACTCAAGGCACAGTTAGTAGAATTTTCTCGTTCATCAACCCTTATGTTTGTTTTTGTTGTTGTCCCCCAACCCCTCGAATTCAACTCGCACCAAGCACGCTAGTGGGCACTGCATTTTACAAACTATGCTGAACTAATTCTATGACAAGGAAAGAGTGGCAGGATTTTTCGTTAGACAAACTCAAATGTCGCCAAATCGAGAAGCGTAATAAAAACCTCAAAAACATACCGTAAAAAGCCCACGCTACATCGGAGAATGGCAGTGAACAAAACTGGTGAACGGATAAGCATACCTGGAGTGGAGGGAGAGCAATTTGTTTTGCAGAAATAAAAAGAGGACAGAGTATAAGCAACAACCAATCACTCGTGGTACACCTGACAGGGCCCATCGTTGTAGAGGCTATATTGCTGACCGTTGTTGAGGGAAATTGAGGAAAAAACTATAGCTATTAAAAGGAAACCTAGGACTAGGCAATCCACGTTTCTTTTGTTTTTCATCGTTCTTTATTTTATGTAATAAAAGAGACTGAGTCCCCCGCTTCTAATGAACTAACCGAAGCCTCACCTCTGGGATATTGCTTCGAAATAAAGCAAGAGTGCCATTATCACAGGCACGAATTTTGAATCGTTGAATTTGTTCCATCATCCATGCTGATAGTCTAATTAAAGGTCTAAATACAGGTAAAAAGACGTTGGTTTGGTTGGCTTATAGTTAAACGGGGAAACCCAGCGAAGTAAGTAAGAAAAGATGGGATGGGAAAACGTCCAAAATTTAAAGCCTGCGGTTTCTATTGTCTTTTATTTTTTAAGTGTCTTTTGTTCTTTTTTGTCTTTTGTGTATGTCATTGGTAAAGGGACTCCATTCTGCAACTGGCACAGATGAATTTAAGCTTCACGATCGCTCTTTCTCTCTCTCTTTCTCTCCATCTCTTTAGCGTCTTCGGATTAATTAGCCCGGTGAAGCTTGAAATCTTCTTCCCATTACTAATTCACCACTTGTTGCCGAGTCACGCCACTAAAAAGTCAAATGAAACATAACCATCAGAACTGAAGAAAACATGTCCAAATAAAGCGACGATAATGTCCTCGGTGACTCAAGCATGCGAAAACTTAAAAGAAATAAGAGGTTGCAGTGGTTTTTGCGGTGCAAACAAATGTTAGTCGGGGGGAAAAACGGGAAATAAAATAACTCCCTCTTTTCCACGGTTCATATGCTTAGAAATACAAAAAAAGGTCCGCGTAAGCACCACAGGACCGGTAATGATGGCCAAACCCCATGCAAAGCTCAGTGTAAAAAAACACACATAGAATTACCAAGAATCTTTGGCTTGAGTATAGTTATGGTACAAGTTTTACCCGCATATTATAGTTGGGAAGTATTAGACCGAATGGACGGCTAGCTATAGAAAAAGCGATACACGTAACAAGAAGACAAAAGGGTTGATCCATTTACGAAAGACATAATAAAATAGGGTTATATAGAGAAAAAAACTGGACCCGAAATCAAGAGTGAAAGCTTGAATTCAGTTTATTACAGTTTCGTGGCAGAGGAGGACGTGAAGCTAAACTTTCCCCTTTTTTTGGCGGACAAGCTTTTTCTTTTTTTTAATATTAGCAAAAAGCATACAGTTTGGCCGATACTGCAGCGAAAAGCGCGAGTCCGGGCAAGGGTGAAAGTACTGCTGATCCAGACTGATGTCGTTCAGCTTTGAACAGTCCCAAAGCTGCGCCTTTGCTGCGAGATTTGTCTTTGTGTACCACGACCCGTCTACTGCTATTCCGTGGTGGTTCCTTGCGGACCGGTTCTTCATATTGAAACGTTGAACCCGGGGCGCTGTGACTCAAGACAAGCGACGAAGGAAGCGAAGCCGTTCCTCTGCGAATGTTTCACCGCATAGTTCACAGCAAAGAGAGCAGCGTAAGAAAAGATAGAAGGGTGGAGTGCCAGGTTAGGGGGTAAGAAGGATTAGTCCAAAGCTCCCGCACAAAAGTTAGCAGACATAAGGAAAGAAGTCAGCATTCCATGTTCATTAAACAAGCAATCAAACGTCAGCCCGGATTTCTTACCTGGTACAAGGAGCTAAGTTGACGGCCGATATAGCACGCTGGAAGTTCAGCACGCCAGAGTTTTGGATCTTCAAACTGTGAATACAGCCCGTGAACCCTTGCATGTACCGTCCACCGGTCATAACTTCGGAATTGGGCAAACCGCCAATGTAAATGTTCCCCTTGGTGTTTAGCGTAGACAAAGCACCGCCACTTTGGCCATGCTCAACAAAGATTCCATCGAGTTGCAGAGAACCATCGCGACCAATACGAGTAGCCACGATCCTATGACGCTGGCCATCATCCACTCGCAAGGAAGTGGCAATGTGTGATGGACCAGAGCCCAACTCATAGTTGAGTTCCAAGAGACCATTAACCACTAAGAACAACATAAGTTTTACAAAAGTTTGCGAATTAAGACCCAATTTCCTTATATCGTACCGGCTAATGACAGATAGTCTTTATCTTTGCCGTTTGTTTCGGGTTTCTGGCCGTGCCAGAGCAATAATCCGTCAGCTTCTGTGGTAGAGAAGTCGATTGTGATGGTCTCGGGAACAGAGGAGATATGGGGCAGGAGGGTCTTATCTATTTCCGCGTAGCTTTCGCCTTCGAAGAAAGCTTCTTCTCCAATTTCCACTCCTAAACATTTACAAAACGATTACAGTCAACACAACTTTGGGACTCCCAAATCTATAACGATCCAATTAAACCTGGACAGACGGACTACACAAGTCATAGCCGCGTTCGTTTTGTACGATCGAGTTAAACTTAAGACTAGACTAACTTCATTGACTTACGCCTATAAACGTTCGTTTTAGTCTAAACTTTGAAAGTTTACGGAAGCCGACTTGGGGAAAGTGTGGAGTCCAAAACGAACGGTTATATGCATAAGTTAAAAACTGCTCCACCCATGGGGCGGTGCTTATCGAAAATAAACAATCTAGGAATTGTTCGTTTTTCGAGTACGGATTTCAATAGCAACTTAGCAAGTTATTGTCTTGTTCTGTGGGGCAGTTAATTTCTTCCATTCTAGAATCAGTTTTTAGTATTAGTCGGACAATTGAAGACTTGAGACCTATACTAAAAGTCGACTTTCAAAGTCTAAGACGACTAGCTAAAGAAAACGCTTATAAGCCCGAAGTTTACCCGTCTGGAACTCTTATAAGGGCAAGTCTTGGGTAGACTTTTAAGTCGACTAAAACTTTCGTCAAAACGAGCGCGGCTCATGTTTAAACTTCACTGTTCACACTATACAAACTTGACATACCTCCATCGAATTAAAAAGACGGAAACCATATTATTTCCAGTGCACTGCTCAAGTTATTGAGATTTTAAAACATGTTTTCTATCACAGTAGATGGCTGAACAACCCGAGAGCAATACTTCTCCGAGAATTATCAAACGAAAAGATTCACTCAATGCGGAAATTGTACTAAAAAAAACGAAAATCTTTCCAGCAGTGGTAGCCTTCGCCAAAAGTTCAACTACTATATATAATCAAGACAGGGCATTTCTCTAATTTTATTTAGAGGAAACCTAGTAGTTCGTATGTTAAACGTGCAATGTTTATGTAAAATAATCAGAGAACTCTCAATAAAATTCTGCCACGAGCATTGCTCACGCTGTTGTTGTAAAAAAACAACACAAAAAAAACGATTAGTCAACCCAATTTAGGGACTAGAAAAGAAAAAGGAAAAGATATTACTTCTTTCGCAATCCGTTCCAGAGACGCCCAAAGGACAGTTACACTTGTATGAATTGGAAGTGCCAATGCAAGTTCCACCGTTAACACATGGATGCAGAACTTGGCAAAGATCCGCTTCGATCTCGCATGACTTGCCACTATTTCATGACACACGTTAGTTTGGCAAATAGCAGTAAAAAAGCCGAGTCATGTTACCTGAATCCGTGTTGGCACTGGCATTGATAGTCCATTGATCCCTTGCCGGTTTCTTCACACTGCCCGCCATTCAAGCAGGGCTTGCGCTGACAAGGTCTGTCAGCAGCACAATCTTCAACATTAGCTGCGTCAATAACGGAGTCGATCAAATCGAAGTTCATGCCCGCTACTTCCATCTACAGAATCCCCAAAATTCGAAACTCATACTTAAAAATAATCAAATATATCTTACGAAAGAGACGCAGCCTTCGAAAGGAGCAGTAACATTCACACTAGGAGATACACGAATCCTTTGTTTATCCCAGCCGCCGACATACAGCTTGGTATTAAGATTCAAGCCTTCGGTGCGTCCCGGAGATCGGCCACGAACTTCTGGTTCTTGGTTCATAATTAAGGAGCCAGTTTGCATATTACGATCCACAACGACATGTACCCATTCCCCAAGCTGAATCTCTCGTGCACTTCGCAAGACTGCGGGACCTTTTTTTTAAAAACAATTGGGATTAATACATGTTTATACACAAAACCGCATAACTAGTTAGCGCTTACCAGATCCTGTATCAAACCTGAACTCGACCCTCTTATCCTTAACGGCCAACGAGGCAAAATCCCCTAGACCATCTTCCTTTTGAGCACAATAAGCCAAGATTCCATCCTTAAGCTCTCTGGGCTTAAATCGCATAGACATCTTCAACCTTAAAGTCCATCCATTTGTTACAGGAATTCTGCAAATCTTACAATTTACTTTTTTAAAGCTTTAGGAGTCGGGTAAGCCACGTATGCTCCGTCACGGAAGGCAGGCTCTTGGATTTCCACATCTACGTCACATCGGGAACCTGTTTTGCCAAAGGGACAGTAGCACTCGAAACCTTGGGCCGAGTTTACACAGCGTCCCATTCCGCAAGCGCCTGAGATATAACAAAAGAAAAAGAACACATTAACAATGTACATTTTCAGCTGGAAATAACATTGAATGGACAAACAAACAAGCAAAAAGTATTGGAAAAGGTTATTTACCTGGGTAGCAAGCATCTCCCACCTTTTGACAACGATCACCGGAAAATCCTGCGGGGCACAGACAAGCGTAACCTTGTTCTGTGTGGGCTTCTTGGCAAACGCCACCATTTTCACACGGATTCACAGCACATGTCTCACAAGAGGTGACACCTTTGCTGGTCTGCGCATCTTTCATTAGTTCATGGGACACGGAGCCTACCACCAATCGGCTAATGCAACCTACGTAAGAAACCCTTGCATTAAAGTCTCCGAGAACCTGATTAAGAAACATTATATAAGGCACGTACCAACAAAACCGCGGTTGAAGCCGGCTAGCCTGTGAATATTGCGCGTATTAGGCACGCCTCCCACGTACATCGGTTCAGAGAGATCCAATCCTTGGAACTGATTGGCCGAAACGGATCCAAAGAACGGGCCTTGCTCATCCACAATCATGGTTCCTGTTAAGAGGCGCAATACTGAGAATAAAAAGATGTATTCTATGCACACTTTTTGTTACCGTCTTTGCGGTTGCGATTGAGTTTCACAGTATGCCATTTGCCTAGTTCCAGGGGTTTGTCTCCTCGGATGACAGCTGGGCCGGCTCCTACATCGAACCTAAATTCTGGATATCCGTTGCTCAAGCCGAAAGACACGAAGTCGCCTTTGCCATCAGACTGTTGACCATTATACAAGATCAACCCTAAGAACATGGATATTAAGCTAAGAATTTAAGAGGTTTAACTGAAGAAAACTGGGTACCATCGGAAGACTCGGGCTTGAAAGAAACTTCAATTTCGAATTGGAAGTAGGCATCAGGCAACGTAGGGAGCGACATGAAAGAGACTGGGGCTTGTGCAAAGTATGGGACCACACCGGTCACTACCAACATGACGGGAATGTCCACTTTGCCGGCAGTACTTTGAGCTGTGCAAACGTACGTGCCTGCGTCATCGGCTCTCACGTCAGTCAAGTTCAACGTGCCCTGAAAAAGGCAGAATGCATTAGAGAATAATTGACACGAACGTTAACATAATATTAATCGTAATAAATATTGACTGAATCTTAATTAATATTAACATTAATCTGAGTTAATATTAACATGAATCGATATCAATATTAACATGAATCGATATTAATATTAACAGATTTTACTGCAGAATTTTTGGCCTTCAATGCATGTTTGAATGTATCAAAAAAGCTAACGAAGGGGGAAAAGAGCTTACTCCACGGATGAGAGCATCGCGACGGATAACTCCGCCTTGTTTGGACCAACGGAACGTGACGGGCGGTCTTAAATCAGTGCGGCAATCCATCACCACAGTTGTACCGAAAGAAGCTGTTCGCGTTTCGACTGTTGAGGCAGCGGATTCCGTAACAGCTAAATGAATTAAACAAAGAAATGAAGGTCAATCTCTTATTTCTACTCAACGTGCGTGTTAAAGTCTTACTTGGCGTCAGACAAGTGTTAGTTTGCGTGGGGGATATAGAAACACTGCGTTGTTATTCTTTGTTCTAACATGTATCTTTTACGCGAAGGATTGCTATATTTTCCCCTAGTTCGACTCACGCGTTCATGATTAAGATTTTCCCTCAAAAATTCCCAGAAAAAAATTTAAATACAATTCGGTGTCAATCCATGGGTTACTTGCAATGAACCCGCTTAGCATGGTGCATAAAATCTATCTTGAATTCTAAAAAACTTTGATCTCTAAGAACTTGAATTAATTGCATCTGTCGAAAACATTGTGATTTTCGCAGAAAACAGTAAATAAATAGTATAGTAATAATAAATAGTATTTACAAATTAAATGAAACAGAAGTAGGTATATTCCCTATACCTTGGATGGAAATGACGTATTCCTGTTCATAGGTCGAAGATCCTACTCGGATTTGGCACTGGTAAACTCCTCCGTGTTCCGAGCCCACAGAAGGAATCCTAAGTTTGGAAGTACAAATGAACATCAAATCCATTCAAAAAGTTCTTTTTTTGAAGTACCTCAAGACGTTGTCGAGAACTTGGACATTTCGTGGCAAGGATGCTGAAGCCATTTTCTTCCACGTTACGAACGCGTTAGGAGCACCGGTAACTTCACATCTCAATTCCACGCTTTCACCAAGACGAATGGTTTCGGTACTGCTCTGGATCCTGAGACTAACTTGACTGGTTCCTACACAAATCCAACACAAAAACGGCACGAATTAACACAAACACCCGACAAGAAAAACAGCCTGTTAATTAAAAAAATTAAGCCCCCGAGGCGGACTTTGGCGTGGCTTATTAAGAAGCTCCATGAAGCTCATGACAAAGTTGGACCAGTTTTGATTGGCTTTGGGCAACACGTGTACAATAATTATAGAAAACGAACGGAGCAGCGTAGTTAAGAACACATGCAAAATAGAAGCAAAATTGGGATTTTGTAAGAAAAACCGTCAGCATTTTTTCTTTTACAACTCCCTCTGAACATTTTTTCTCCGTTAACGCGTATAGGCGCCCTTACAGTTCAACAGGTAAGGGTCAGTAATTTGTAAAGACAGTCAACATACTACCTTTCAGCTCCACGATGCTGGCTTGACCCGTAAAACTGTCTTGTGCCCCGCCCTGTCAAATGCTCAAAACGACTTTAAACACGAAAAAAGTTGCCCGAAATCCCTTGTGCGGAACCCCAAATAAGAAGCTCATTCTCGACGTAGCGGACAACGCGGCGCTACAAGGCTAGAAATGTCTTAAAACGGAAAAACCAACCCCTTTTCGATCTGCAGCCCAGTTCGTCCGAATAATACCTCAAACATTGGATTAATCCATCACAGCGCTGAGATAACGGCAGGCACACTGGCTCTTTGCGACAGCGGAATTCACCTTTAAGGCACAGCGAGTCCTCTACCAGAACCACAACACAACATCCATGAGAAAAGCGAACCAACCTTTTTTTTTCTTCCCAACTTCGTTTTTCGTTACGTACGTTAGTAAGAGTGTCTAGTTAAAGACGAGGTAGACCGGGACTCACAAAACAACCACTGCATATCACCATGCTAACTAACTACTACACCAGAAACGCAATTTAAAACTTGTTTAAAAGGATGAAAATGAAAAACTAAAAAGAAACGTTTACAAATAATCCACACACCTTATACCAATGCCATGCATTTTTATTCATGAAATGACGGATGCGAGATAAAAAGGGTTCATAAAATCGGAAAAAAGGTCTACAAAGGGAGCTAAAAATTATGGCAGGATAAAAAACATAAAGCTAACAGAAATAAGGAGTGGTCTTTCTGAGAAATTAAAATTGGCAGCAACGCCATCTACACTGTAAAGTGCAGACGAAACGTGACAAAATGCATGCTCTGGTTAGCGACTACATCATTCGTTACACAAAAAGGGGAAGGAGCAACGGAAAAGCCAACCTGCTAAGGTCACGTCAAATTCAAAACTACATAGTCCTTTCGCTATGGGGTTTGAGTTCTCATTTGGAGGAAGTGTACTATAATGCTAATGAATAAAATGAATAACTGCGCCGATTTTGCAACACGAAATTTGCTTTCGATAATAAAAGCTTTTTAATTTGCTCAAGATTAGCTAATACGGGATTATCCTAACAATTTTTTTTAACCACGCCCACACGTAGAGAGTAAAGAGGGGAGGGAGGGGTGCCGGGTGAGTGTAAATTCTCACCCAAACTGAAAGCCTCGCTAGACGGCTTACTTACGTTGTACGCGAAGCAAGACGTAATCCGACGTGCGCGTACCATCCAAAGCCGCTACGTCACAGATGTATCGGCCTGAATCCGAAGTTTGGACGCTGACCAAACGCAAAACGTTGCCGTCGGGAGAAGCGTTGGGGGGCAATTGGCCGCGGTCACGTGACCAGCGGACACGTGGGTAAATGGCAGCTGTTGGCGCGTAGCAGCGAAGCTCGGCCGAAGCACCGACTTCCACGGTAACTTCTCGCTGATTTCCGGTCACGACAGGCGTGTCTATAATTACAATTTATGTTAGTTTCTGTTTTGCTACTTGCAATCCCGAAGATCTACGATTGTAGGGTGGGGATCTGGGAAGGAGGATTTTCAAGGATATCAAACACATGCAAGCTCTGCCTACTAGGCGTTCATGGCTAGTAGTAGGAATATCGAAGCGTTAGATAGTAAGCTGAAAAACGTAAAATAAGCACGAGTTCGGAATTCGCTATATTGTTTAGCGAGGAATTTTTTTCTTTACCTGTTCCCACGTACTCCCAAAAGAAGGGAGGACGGGGGTAGGTGGGTAAAGATCCTTTATATATGGTATGCATGAATTAGTATCAAGGTCAATTTAGTTTCAAACCTTTAAGACATTTTCAAGGCCAAAGATCAAATGTCATGCTAGTTTACCCACGGGAGAAGTTTTAAGGAAAAAGTGTTTGCTTTTACCGTTTACAATGACTTCAGCAACAGCCTCCGCTTGTCCTACAGAATTCTTGGCAGTGCAGGCGTAACGGCCAGCATCGGATGTAGCAATGCTACGGAACTACAAAAAGAATGACATTCAGTAATACGTTAAAAGCTAATAATAAGCTAATAGTAATAATAAGTAATAAATAAGCTATTGACAATTGGTCAAATAATAAATATAAATAAATATAATAAATAATTAATTAATAGCAACTAAATATAATTAATAATAAATAGGTAATTAATAGTAACTAAACATACATAAATGTAATAAACAATAAATAAATCATTAATAGTAAATAAATATAAATTGGTACAATTGGTCACTATATAGGGATACCTGGAGTTGTCCGTTGTTGACTACGACAGAAGGCGGTAAAGCTTGTCCCTGTTTGGACCATTCAATAGTGATGGGCTGATCACCGGTGGCTGAGCAGGTAATGAGCACAAAATCGCCCGGACGGACTGTTTGCTGGGCGGGATTGAGAGTAATGCGAGGAGGAACTACAAATGAAATTCAGAAACGTGTGCGTTATATACTCGACCGTGCTAGAAAACAACCTCAGTTCACGAAATCAATTAAATGGCAAATGATGAAAGTTAGTTTTTTTTTTCGTTTACCTGTACGAGCTAGAATGCCCAGGTAGCCATGAAAGATTGAGAGAAACACAGGGCAATTAATACTTCACAATCACCCAAGCATGCTTTAAATTAGGTTTAAAATGTTTAAAAGGGGGAAAAAAGCCCAACCACTTTGTCTCCTTCTTTACCTTCCAGATTTAAAGCGCAGGGGTCTCCTTCAAAAGAGGCCAAAAGCATGGCAAAAGGGAAACAAAGGAACAAGAACGTCAGAAAAACAAGTTGTTAGAACAAAACTCTCAACTGAAATTTCCCCGAAGTCACTTAGCGATGAATTACGATTTCTAGCTTAAGCAAACTCTACAAAACAAATCCTGTGATGGATCGCTTACCGACGACTTCCAATCGCGTAGAAACACGGAAGACGATTTCACCACCGGCAGTATTGAGGCCCACACATTGGTACTCTCCGGCTGCTTCTGGTTTGACGTCATAAATGTAGAAGACGCCATCTTGCACGCGTCGGTTTAATGGCATGCTACCACCGTCGCTACGGATCCAGTCCAAATACAAGTCCGGGGAAGCGCCTTTTTTAACAAAAATTATCAATCAAGACCCAGAAACTGGCATTCCAGAACACTATGAAAGAGGTTCGAACTTTACCATAAACGTAACATCTCATTTCGGCCGTCCCGCCTAATGGTACAGTGAAAACTTCGGAAGTGACTGAACCGGTCGGGTTTTGGTTTTCAGTACTTTCTCCCGTGTCGATCACATTATCTCTGATGTCTTCTTCCACAATCAACTGGAGGCGTTCTTCGCTGTCACCAGCTGCATTACGGGCATTACAACTGTACGTGCCTTCATCGGCCGCTGTCACGCGCGTAATTTCGTACACGGCTACCTGGGGTGTTTCGCGGATTGGTGAGTCCAAAGAACTGTAACACGCACAATTATCTCGTTATTACAGTTTGTCTGAAAGAGTGTTAATTTCTAACGATCGGGAGTTTCAAAGAGCTTTGTTTCTTTGCACACTGCTATTAGCTGCGTTCCTTTGTACTTAGACTAGCCAAACTTCCTTGACTTGCGCTTATAAGCGTTCATTTTAGTATAAACTTTGAAAGTTTACGGCAGTCGACTCGGAAAGTTCAAAACGAACGGTTATAAGCATAAGTTTACAATTGCTCCACCCATGGGGCGGTGCCTGTCGAATGTAAACAATATATGAATTGTTCGATTTTCGAGTACGGATTTCAATAGCAAGTTAAGCCGGGCTGAGACAGCCGTTTTTCCGTTCAAACAACGCCTTTCCGAGTTGACTCGGGAAAAATTAGACCTGGAGTCTATCTTTTCCGTGCGGCTTACGGAAGGCCGAAAAGGGCCCAACAAGTGCTTAAGGGCAAGAAACAAGTCGGAAATCGGAAGTCGGACGGAAAAAAAGTTCTGTCTGAGCCCGGCTTTATTGTCGGTTCTGTGGGGCAGCTAATTTGTTCCATTCTTGAATCAGTTGTTAGTATTATCCGGACAACTGAAGATGTGGCTGAGAAAGATGTTGACGGGATAATTCTCTCCCATTGATGGTTTGCAACTTATGCTCGTGCTTCTTGTCCCAAAATTCAACACTTCGAGGAAAAAAATCGTTGATCGCCTATTAAAGGGATGAAAAGCCAATACAAATATACTAAATGCAGCGTATTCTTGGAAAGCATGCAGTGTCTCGGCATGCGCGTAAACAAAGGAAATAAATAAACAAGGGGGCGGGGTTATAACTTAAGTCTGGGCGCATGAATACTCTTTTATAGACTTGCCTGACTTGAGACCAAAACGAAAAGTCGACTTTCAAAGTCTAAGTTGACTAGCTAAATAAAATGCTTATAAGTCCGAAGTTTACCCATTTCGAACCCTTACAAGCGCAAGTCTTGGTTAGACTCTTAGATCGACTTAAACCTTCGTCAAAACGAACGCGGCTATTGCAACCTTCCCCAAAGAGAGAAAACAAGTACTTACTCATAGAGGGATCCAGTGCGCAGGCGCTTCCACGATACGCTAGGGGCGGGTTCACCTTCTGCTCGGCATTCTAAGCGTTGTCTGGAGCCAACTTTCACTCGGATAGATCCAGAAGGACTTAGTTTGATCTCAGGGGTGCTTTGGATTTCCAAATGAGATGTGGCAGTGGTAGTGCCAGCGTCATTACTGGCCGTGCATAAGTACTGGCCACGTTCGGCGCCAGTAACGCGGTTGAACCTGCACGCAGAATCAAACACAGAACCATTATTTGAAGCCTACAATGTCACTCGCCAAACGATGTACTAGCACCGAATTACGGTACCATTGCACAAAAAGCACACAAACAACACTTAACCTGGGTAAAACAACCGCAGACGATCACTGAGGGTTGGCTTGCCTCGAGGGCAAACAGCAACCCAAAAACCGGAAACTTACATTCAATAAGCAATAAGTACGATTCTTCTTTAAAGGATTTCTTAAAATGTAGAGTAAGCAAAATACTTGGAAAACTTCTTACCTAATAACGCCAGAATCCAGGAGCTCAACATTGGGCGACATAGCTTTGCCGTCAGTACGAGTCCAAACGACGCGCGGAGTAGGAATACCGGCAGTGTATCGGCATTGGAAGAGAGCACTGGCTCCACGTACGACTGTTTGACGTGCTTGAGGGTACAATTCCACTGCGGGAGGTTCTCTTCTTTCAACTTCGATGATGGCGGACGATTGTGCAGTGCCTCCGGCGTTTTCTGCTGTGCACACGTACATGCCTCGGTCCTGTACCAGCGCATTGGTAACACGCAAAACTGGGCCGGTGACTTGCACATTGGAACCGAAATTTTCACCCAATTTGGACCAGCGAATGGTAGGAGTAGGGTCGCCTGTTGCCAAGCAACGCAGTTCGGCATTCGTACCTTGAGAAATGGTTTGTCTGTCAGGCTCAATGCGCACAGTTGGTGGACCCCTGTGTAAAGTAGAACAACAAACACACATTTATACTACAACGGACATCTTTTAAGGAAAAATAAACTGCTACCTTACCGGTATGCAAGAACGGTGACTCGGGCTTGAGACTGGAAGCTGCCGCCCGAGGCATAAGAAGCGGTACAGACGTAAATGCCGGAATCGGAGGCTGAGACACTGTTAATGACCAGGGCATTGCCAGATTGGATTGCGCTAGAGGGCAGAGGTCCTTCGACGCGAGTCCAGCGGATAGTCACGGGGTCTCGGCTACCACGACCAGCTGCACGGCCATCAGACTGACAGCTGAGTCGCAAACTGTCGCCTTTACGCAAAACAGACTCTTGTGGCGAAATTGTTACTGTCACTGTCGGTCCAACATCTGGCGGAGAAGCTAAAGTAAATCGGTACGATGAAACATTAAAGCATCCCAAACTCGAGGATTTCTTCAAAAGAAAAGTAATGTTTACTTTGTCTTACGAAGACTACCACGCGCGCAGTATTGGTGCCAACCGAGTTACTAGCCGAGCAGACGTACTCGCCTTCGTCATTCTTACGCGCGGAAAGAATACGCAACTGGGGTCCAACGACAAACTGTGTGGACATTTGATTTAAAAAAAAAAAACATGACCATCAAGAAGGGGACGAAGTTTCGTTAAAACGCAGTGCAGATTTCCAATTAGCTTACCTGGGATTCTACAGGAATACCTTGGGGCGTCAACCATTGGATTGTGGGCCGAGGATTGCCTTCAGCTACGCAACGCACTTCGACGGTTTGGCCTAAACTGACATCCACGAATCGCGGTTCAACGCTGACCTGCGGCGCGCGCTGACTACTTTCTTGTTCCACGTTTAGGACAGCAGTTTCTGTCACGGTATTGAGCCCGTCAAAGGCTGAACAGACGTAGACTCCGGCATCTGAGCTGCTAACCGAGGTAATCACTAGCAGTCCAATAGTAGCGTCTTGTGTTGAGCGTCCTCTTGGTAATTCGCCAACCTCTTTAGCCCAGCGAACCGTCACCTAAACGCGAAAACCATTTTAGGAAAAAAATATTTACCCAACTCTGTTTTCCTCTTCCAATGAAACAGAAAAACAGACAGCAAATTTTAGTTTTTAATTACGTCTCTTCCAACTGCCGGCAAAACCGAATCGAACAAAACCAAATCGAACAAAACCGAACCGATTCGTGTTTGGTTGTCAAAATAATATTTAAACGTAAAACTGAATGAACTATACCTGTCTGCCAACCATAGACCTGGCTGCGCATTGGAAGCGAACAGTGGATCCAGCTTCGACAATTTGGATACGAGGATCGGTCACAGTCACCGTAATGGTCGGTTTTCCTGGTTCTGGCAGCTCAATCGGAGAACCGTCGGCAACTGTAATTAAATCAGAAAGAATACCTTGATTAGCTTCGAATCAAAGCTATTTCCCGAAATAATAAGCCCATGTAATAAAGCAAGTCGGGAGCGACGAACGAACAAAAAGCTTTGAAGACCCTGTCAGAAAGAAAGAGGTCTTAAGAAATGAAAAAAAAAGAATCACAGTAAAAAAGATTCACTGACTGACAACGTAAATAACAAATTATCTGGGCAAGAACAACGTGGGCATGTGCGTAACGGTTGGTGGTAAAAGGACGAGCAGCAACGGACACACCGTGGTATGGATTGAACGGAAAACCTGTTATAATTTGGGTGCTCATCTTAGCCACAGTGACACCGGCTCTACGCAGTTCGCAAGTCACGCTTCGAAAAGTCGGTCGGATGATGATGGGCAAGAGGTGTTTTTGACCGACTTCATAGCGTTTCAGTGAGTTTTTATAGGAGGCAGTTAAACCTTCTGACCGACGCGCTTCTAAATTAGCAACACCAGGAGCGTTTTCAGGGACGCTAATGATTTCCATGTGCACCGTCAGTTCCTCGTTGGTATTGTATCCGCAAACGAAGCGCACTTCGTCACCCACCCGCGCGGACACGGTGGGCGAGGGGTAGAATTCCATTTTTAATCCAGACGGCTCCGGCCCTGAATTCGGCATTAAGACGCATCACGAATACAACAATACATTTTTAAAAAAATAGCTGCCCCAAAGCCTGACATATTTCTACCTTTGCTCTTTTGTAGAAAGGAGGTTCGCCTTGCTTTAAAAGTAAGCCGCTCCCACTTCACAATATATTTAAAAAAAACTTCGTTGAACATGTAAAGTAGGCGCGGCTTAATTCATAGTTTTCCGGCTGTAAAAATCAAGCAGCGCTCCTTTCGTTAAATAGAAGGGAGTAATAACAATTTGAGCAGAAATACAGCGGACATTAGTTGCCAGAAAAAAAAGTCAAGCTGCATAATGAGCGTTAAGAAAGCTGGTACTTGTTCTTGATTAGAATGAACAAGTGTCGCCATTGAATCGACCTTTGTCATTTAGGCGTTCCTTAAGGGGAGGGTGTTAGGGAAGAAAGTTCGGGATTAAGTTCACCGTCGTAAATCATGCACTTACATTTTTAGCAAATTGTCTTCGCTTTTTTTAAGTTGAAATTATGTCATAAAATTTAACCAGTAAGATTATAAAACATTTTTGTAATAGAAATGAAAGGATTTGGAAAATTGCGTTTCTCGGTCTTACCTGTGCAGGATCGACCACTGAAGCCAGGCAAACAGTTGCAATTGACGCTGCGACCATCAGCAGACTGGGAGCACGACTCTTCGTTTCCGCTGCAAGTACAGCGACGGCAGATACCTGCAGGATTGGATCGGTCGCTACGGTCGCGGTAATAGCCTCGGGCGCAATCCTAACACAAACGTTATGGATCAGCTTTGGGTTTTTCTTTACGGCGTAGCAATGTGGGTTCAACATTGAATGGGGGGATATGAAGAAAAGAACGTACTTCGCAAGAGTACCCACGGTACCCCTCAGGACAGCGACACTGTTCCACATCACGGGGTTGTTCTTGGCCAGTATACTGGGACACGGCCGTATCCATGATGATGTTCGATATCGATGAGGAAGACATGCTCGAGCTGTAGGTCGCGCGGATCAGAATGGCTTCTAGGTTGGAGAGGACAAGCATCATGTCATTGCGAGATGCAGGGGCGCCCACGCTGCCTGGTCCGTCTAATCGACGCCAGCCGGTTTCGCGTAACGGCACCGTGTATATCTAAGTGAAAACTCATGTTTACTTTTTCCATTCTAGGGAACTTGTAGTTGTTATTTAAACAAAATCATTAGAATACTGAAATTAGCAAATACAGTATATGCTGCTTATTTTGATGACTTTCGTCAAGTGAATATTGATTCTATTAAGTGGAGATGCTAATAACCGAAAATCGGAAATATAGAATACTACGATTAACTTTAACTTGTCGTAAGTTTCAATGAGTCGTAACTTCTGTTTTACATTTAAATCTACTCTTTTCTTGGCCGTCGCCATTTTTATTTAACCATACATCTAAAATACGGCCAGTAGTGCGTCTTTGAAGCCTACTCCTACACTTACGGAGGTTCTTAACACCGTATCCCTTCTAATTTTCCCAGCCAATTAAAGGAACTGGTCATTCAATTGAATAACCTGCACATTTAATTGACTGGGGAGTTTAGAAGGGATTCCTCCCTACGCGTAGTAATAGGCTGGAAAGGATAAGATTGGTCAAAACGACGTAAAAAGCAATGTCATTGATCAATACGCAAAGTCAATGTAGCAATCATTACTTTAGTTTCGTTACTGTGCATGTGAAGATTCTTTTGAAACTGATTCTAATATCCGAAAGTGTGCTTTTAATAGCCGATTAAAATGCTATGAATTTTATCACTTTGAATCGGTTCCTTAAGCTTTGATTCCACGAAGCGGCTGATTCTAATAACCAGTGATCACAATAAGCGGCATCTACTACATCTCAAATGGCTGGAAATCCCGCAGTAACTCCGGTTACACAGATAACAAGCCTTGTGGGAAAACCTGTCTTGGCTCACATGTGAAACAAGGTAGCCCGCGTGTCAAGGTCCTGAAAAGTCTGGCACGTGTAGTCAACAGCCGCCGTGGCTTAGTTGGTTAAAGCGCCTGCCTAGTAAGCAGGAGATCGAGAGTTCGAATCTCTTCGGTGGCATATCCTTTTTACTGACAAATGCTGCGAAACTTGACCACACAAACATTGCTAGTTCTAATTCAATACTTCGGCTCAATCTTTTTTATGAGAATGCCGGATCCTACATACTTTGCTTACCAGTCAAGTTTCTTAATCCAAAAAGAATCAGTACAAAAGTTATACCAATTCACCCTCTACGCTTTAACCAAAGATTGCCAATGAATTTTTATTGAATTTATTGCTAGAAACGAAGTATAGCTAGTGGTAGACCTTGACTAGTCCATATCATTACTGCAACGACCAGAATTCAGACCTTAAAATGGAAAGAAAAAAGGGTACTTACCACTGATTGGCTGGACTGGATAGCATTCGGGTTCACGAAGAACAAAGTGATCCCGTTTCCGATCAAAAGCACATCCTTGTCCGTCAAAGGTTGACTACGGATATCAGCTTGGAAACCTTGGGTTACAGACAATCTTCCGCCGTACGAAGTAACCTAATCATGCACGTGAAATTATTGACCATGGTGAAGCGCAAACTTTGATGGTTAATTTCATCGAAAAAGTTATGTACTTTGTTGCCAGTAAAGATGGGCGGCAAGGACCAGTACAAAGTGCCAGAAGAACGGCTGCCGGGGCCAGGGGTGTAAGTAATGACGTTTAGCGCGGCATCAACAGTCAATCCAGTAGATATAAAATTGATGCGATTACTATAAAACATGTAAAAAATCCAATTAAAAAATATGAATAAAAGGCTGTGTTGATAAAAGTTTCTTCAGATCTTAACCTTCAGGTCTTACCTGTCAGTCAAGTTAAAGCCGTGACTCGAGTCCACCACCTGCATAGGAATTTGGGTACGATACAAGTTCGCGGACGAACAAACACCACTCACACCCGAACAGTAGCAAAGTAAACAGCCTTGGGAGTTTTGTGCCATTAAAGCAAAAGTACCTTCACGGCAGCGGTCGCAATTGCTTCCCTCCACGTTTGCCTGCACAGGGAAAGACACGTCACATACAAAAGGTTCAAAAATGTCTGGAAATGAATCATTACTTTGCAGAGACACTGTCTGCCATCAGGACAACTGAGGGATTGACTACCGCGTTGGTCACAATTACAAAGTACAGGCGAGCGAGGCTGGCAATCGTTGGTCGTTCCTTGGCTAGCGTCACCCACGTAACCCGATTCGCATTGCTCGCAATAATCGCCAGTGGTATGATCTCGGCAGTTCTGTTGTAAAAACAGTGCACAAACATTACATTACCAGGTAGAGACTTGGTTAAACAGTAATTCAATTCTTTACAGAGCAGACTCCAGTTTCAGAATCGCATTCATCAGTGTGGCCATTACAGCTGCAAGGCTCACACAAACCCAAGTACAAGCCGTCAGACGAACGGGTGTAACCCGCGTCGCAATCTTCGCAAGAAAGTCCGCGGTAGCCTCGAGGGCATACGCACTGCTCAACAGCTACGGCGCGAGTTTGGCCGGTATTACGGTCTTCAGAAAAGTCCAACGAGATTTCAGCCAACCTAGAAAACGAAACACGAATGAATACTAGTATCCTTGCAGTCATTTCTTTCAGCTCCAGGCTTTGCGAATTTAATTCTAAATTATTTCGATATTTTCTTTTTTTCCTTGAAAAAGAAACAGAAAGGCATGTTACAGTAGAAATAACTTCAAAAACTCCCACTTTGTACAGTGATCGAACAAAACACAGTGATTACTTAGGAGAGGTGTGAAAATCACCGATCACCGATCCTAGCTTGTGTTGAGTTTATAAATAATAGAAAGGGAATGTCAGAAAGAAGGTTGATTATAAATATAAAAAAAAACTTCATCGAATACAATTAGTCCAAAAGAGTCTGTATAAAGTCTTACGCAGCTTCGGCGGTACGGGTGGTGTAGGTAGCTTTGATTAAGATGTAATCCAAATCGGCCAAGGCCATGAGCAAGTGCTCTCGGTTGGCAGCCAATCCATCTTGTCGTTGCCAGTTTTGCTCCCAAATCGGAACAGATACGTAAACAGAGCGGTTAGGTTCCACAGGTTCACGACGGTAGTACCACAAGCGGATGGCGTTGCCATGGATTTCGACATCAGGAGCATTATTGCGCGAGGTTTGACCGCCAGGTGCTGGGACGTAACGAACCGTGTAGTTGAGGAAGCCGCCGTATGAGGTGACCTTGTCTCCCAGGAATCGAGCAGGTAATTTCCAGTAGTAAACATCCGAACCCAAACGTCCAAAATCACGGTAAAGGAGTTCCCTGGCGCCCGCGTTGACTTGCAACCTGTCTGTAACGTTTTCACGGAAGTTGGCGTCCGACAAAGCAAAACCCAAGTTGTCGGTCGTGAATACGGCTCGCTCCTATACATTTTTACAAAATGAATGCTGAATCCACACTTTGTATACATTAAACAAAATGAACCCCGTATATCCTTAGCTTGGTATAGACGGTTATTAGCATGGAGAATTTCGGAATTTTTGTAATGTTTTTGAGAAAACCAGTGCGTTTAATGAAAACACTCTCTGACAGTACTCTAGAGCTTGCTAACAGATAATGCACATGAGTAATAAATTAGCAAAATGCAAATGAAGTTTGCAACTATGAGAAATACGTTACCTAAAAATCTGTCCTTTGGTTGTGCACTAACTGCTAATAAAAGAAAACTTTCGTTTTAGTTTGCTTTCAGAATCTGACAAGTCGTTTTCGAGGAACCTTGTTCCGGAAGTTTGACGACTTGATTTGGGACATAGTGCTGCTACAGCAAACTGTGGTGACAAATTGTACAGAAGCAAAACAAGCGTAAAAACTTTACTGGCAATTAGCGTTCTATTCCTTTTCTTACTTGCTTACGCAAGGTTTTCACAAAACAATAACAACCATCAGTGCCATCTATAATTATTTCCCATCAATAAGCTTAGGTATACGGGAGTATGGCGGAGGAAACGAAACGTTGAAAAGGGCACTTACTTGTTGTCTATACCAGTTTGAGCTGGCACATTGTTGCGTGATACCCATGCAGAAGCAATTGATGCATCCAGACGGCGAAAGGTTGTTCAAGTGGAACGAATTCGGCTTACATTGGTCACAACGAGATCCAACAACCAATTCCTAGCAGAAAAATAGCAAAGTATTAATAATAACAACGGTAACACGACGTCATCCGCTCCTCGAGAGTAACTTACACAAAATTTCCCAGACAGGTTAGCACAAAATATCGAGAACGTTAGTTACAATGCAGAATCTTTCTTTCATTTAATGAACCAAAAAAGTACAAAAAAGTTAAAAATGTATACTTAAAAGTAACACTCACCTTGCAAGTGCAGACATCGCTAGAAGAAGATTCGGTGCCATCAGCATTGCAAAGAGCTACAAAATTGAAAGAAACAAAAGAAATGTTGCATTACTCGTTTGGTTAAGCACACTGAAACCCCAGAAAAAAGCCTTCAGGACGGAAGCGATGACATGTAATTGCAGAACTGACATGAGACACGAACACGCTTTTCCTTGTACGACTGCCGGTGGTACCTGGTTTGGGAGGACAATTTGCCTCATCGGTGCGGTCTGCACAATCGAACCAACCGTCACAACGCAATCTATTATCCTTGCAACGACCATCGCAAATAAACTGGGTCAAAGGGTCGCAAACTAAAAGTAAAATTTGACCCTTTGGCTTTAACTACTCGTTCTTGGGTTCAAAATCATTACAACATGAACACAGAGATCACGATGAAAAAGAAAGCGACCTGTCTCCTAAGACAATATTGTTTGGTACCTGTGGGGCAATCGACTTCGTCACTACCATCCGAACAGTCTCTTCGCCCGTCGCAACGTCTGTTTTGGTCCATGCAAGTACCGTCCCAACACCGAAACTGGTATTCCAAGTCGCATTCTATCCTCCCCCCGAAAACATGCAAAAGCTCAAAACGCAATAAAAGACCTTCCGTTCGTTACCTGCAGGACAGCGAGCTTCGTCGCTTCCGTCCGCACAGTCCGTACGTCGGTTGCAAAGCAAATGTCGGTCAATACAAGACCCGTCCCCGCATTGAAATTCGTTATTTTCATCGCAACTTGCTAAGAAAGAAGCCAAAAATAAAAGAGATTCATGCAAAGCCGAAGAAAGGTCATTTACGTGCACAACGGGATTCGTCGCTACCATCGGCACAGTTAACACGGCGGTTACAGACCAGCTGTCTGTCAATACAAGACCCGTCTCCGCATTGAAACTCGTTATTTTCGTTACAGACCGCTAGGAATGGAAGGCAAATTAAAAATATATCATGCAAGAGAGAAGGTTCGCCAATTTACAGGGACAACGGGATTCGTCGCTACCATCAGGGCAGTCGTTGCGCCTATTACAAGTTAAGCGCGCGTCAATACATGTACCGTCATTGCACTGAAACTCCGTATTGTCATCGCAAATGGCTACAAGCGAAGAAAACCAAGCCAAAGATGATAAACCAGATTAGGAAGTAAAGGAATTATAAGTTACGTGCACAGCGAGACTCGTCACTCCCATCAGTACAATCATTGCGTCGGTTACAGAGCAACCGTCGGTCAATACAAGTACCGTCGCCACACTGAAATTCGGTATTCTCATTGCAAACAGCTAAAAGGAAAAGCATCATGAAAAGTTCATGCAAAGGTCAAGTGGTGCTCTTTTTACGTGCGCAACGTGATTCGTCACTGCCATCAGCACAGTCAACGCGGCGATTACAAACTAACCGTCTGTCAATACAGGACCCATCACCGCATTGAAATTCGCTATTTTCGTTGCAAACCGCTAGAAATGGAAAGCAAATTAAGAATATATCATGCAAGAGGGCAGGTACGCCAATTTACAGGGACAACGGGATTCGTCGCTACCATCAGGGCAGTCGTTGCGCCTATTACAAGTTAAGCGCGCGTCAATACATGTACCGTCATTGCACTGAAACTCCGTATTGTCATCGCAAATGGCTACAAGCGAAGAAAACCAAGCCAAAGATGATAAACCAGATTAGGAAGTAAAGGAATTATAAGTTACGTGCACAGCGAGACTCGTCACTCCCATCAGTACAATCATTGCGTCGGTTACAGAGCAACCGTCGGTCAATACAAGTACCGTCGCCACATTGAAATTCGGTATTCTCATTGCAAATAGCTAAAAGGAAAATCGTAATGAAAATGCATGCAAAGTTCAAGTGGTGCTCTTTTTACGTGCGCAACGCGATTCGTCACTGCCATCAGCACATTCAATACGGCGGTTACAGACTAACCGCCTGTCAATACACGAACCGTCCCCGCATTGAAATTCGCTATTTTCATCGCAAATTGCTAAGTAGGAAGCCAATAAATAAAAGAGATTCATGCAAAGCCGAAGAAAGTTCATTTACGTGCACAGCGGGATTCGTCACTGCCATCAGGACAGTCAACGCGGCGATTACAAACGAACCGTCTGTCAATACAGGACCCATCACCGCATTGAAACTCGTTATTTACGTTGCAAAGAGCTAGGGATAAAAGGCAAATTAAAAATATATCATGCCAGAGAGAAGGTAAGCCATTTTACAGGGACAACGGGATTCGTCACTGCCATCAGCGCAGTCAATACGTCGGTTACAGAGCAATTGTCGGTCAATACAATTACCATCTCCACATCTGAATTCCACGTTTTCGTTACAAGACGCTATGGAGTAGTTGGACCCATAAAAATACATGCATAACACGTAATCATAAAATACAACAATAAAATATACCTGAACAACCCTCTTCGTCACTGTTGTCAAGACAGTTTCGAACCCCATCGCATCTACGACGTTGATCAATGCATTGGCCGTTACGGCATAGGAAATGCGTTTCAGGGTTGCAAGCTACCGGATGCAATTTTAAACTTAATTAGCATGCGTAAACCATATTTACGAGCTTGAAACAGTTCCCGAGACTAATCCCAAACTCATATTTTCTTTTTAAATAAAAAAAGCACAGAAATCCCCCTTAACATTATCCCTTTTTTCCTCTAAATGACAGTTTCTAAAAAGACGTACCACTTTTTAATTTAGGGGAAAAATCCTTGAAAACCAAAGGAAAACCCTTAAGAAGAGCCGTTCCCAAAAGCATAGAAACCAGACAAAATTAAAGCCGAAAACGACGTCAAATAGTGATTGACAGGGTTTGCAATCCAATGCAGTGTCCATAGAAGCAACTTAACTCATCCTGCGCCAGCCAACAATGAATAAAAGGCCAAAGCAAGGGAAGACGTAATGACTATAACGAAGATCGAGAGACCTTTTCGCACTCTCGAGGACAGATCAATGATTTTGCCCAGACGATTTAAAAATTGTGCCCGTCCTTTTCCTTTAAGGAAGCCACTGACAAATAATGACACGGCCCGAATAGTAAAAGTCACCGAATCTGACCTGGGCAGTTAAGCTCATCTGAGCCGTCATCACAATCCCATTTCGCGTCACAACGTTTGCACCTAGCAATGCATTTGCCGTTCGTGCAGGTGAAACCAGTACAATGGGGGGGCGGTGGATTAGTCGGAGGTCCTATTCACCAAGTATGGGAAAGTCACAACACCCGCGAAAAACATTAGTATCAGAATCAAGCCAAGTTCGATCGTCAGCGTCAAATGTAGGTATCGCAAAGTCGGACTAGCCATAGTGGGTTCAATACCATATGTGATTTTTACAAAGCTCGATAACCATTTGTAAAAGGTCATGTAGACCATTCAATCAGGCCATTTTTAACAGAAAACGGAATTCTCGGGAACGCAAGTCATCTGACAATGAGAGTTCATCCTTCGCAAAAGAACCGTGAAAGTGAAAGAAGCGCAAGTATACATTAGCTGAAACACACCTACCGTAAACTTGACCTTTCCACACGTGTTCTGTCCTCGTTCAGGAATGTATTCATACTTCAAGAACTCGCAAAACGTCGAGAAAATGGGAAATAAAGTGACTTACCCACGGGGCTGCAGCCCGAGGGATCGTTAGGGTTTCCAGTGCAACCGCTATCACAACGTTCGCAGCGTCGGCCAGTGTGGCACGCCGGACAGGCACACGTGACTTGGCCATCAGTGTCGAGGAAGCAAGAACGACCCGAGCTATGCAAAATTAATAAATGTTACTAATAAGTTTCTGTGTTGTACAAAGTGCAAAGCGGGTCAGTTAAGGGAAACTTACGAAGTGGCGGGGCAAGGGCAGACCTGGCAAGGAATGCCTCTTCCGGGATCGCCGTATTGACCCTCCGGACACTTAATGGGAGCTCGTTCGCATCGGCCCAACCAAGGATCAGAGCTTGTGCGAGTATAGCCTTGTGCACATTCCTGGCTCAGAAAAGTTGGATGTATTAGTCAACAAATCCTTAATTACTAGGTTACTATGACTTTACTAAGTCACTAGACCATTATGACTAGGCTACTAGGCCATGCATTCAAGTCGACCAACGTCGATTCAAGAAATCCAGAAAAAATAATTTGGATAAATGCGCACGTGTTCACAATAAGACGTGCTCTTGTAACATGGAAAAACCAATTTCAAAAAAAGTAATTTGAAATTGGCAACGTTAGAAGTGAAAAGGGGAAAACCTAAAACTACGCTTACGTCGCAAGAAAGTCCAGTGTATCCTTGAGGACAACGGCATTCTTCTACTAAGGCAGCCTGGCTTTGTTGGCAATACGAAGCTTCGACGGCAGTGTCCATACGCACATTCAAGACCGAGGTATCAATAGAAGGTCCGTCGAGATAGGAAGCCCTGTAATGAAAAAATTACGCAATAAATAATCCGAGATCGACATTTGTATACTAAATGCGCATCAAATACAAACTAAGACAAATACAAACTAAGTAGCAGATTCCTTACTTGATCAAAAGATGGTCGATGTTCTGCAAAGCCATCATAATTTCTTCCCGGGTGGCAATTTCTTGGGCTTGGGAAGGAATATCGCCTCCTGGTCTTCCGCTTACACGTTTATACCATTCTCCTTGCCAGAAACGCACAGTCATGGCATTGTTGTTGTTAGGCGATGGAGTTGTGCGAGCCAGATGCAACAAAGTGATCCCGTTACCCTAATAACATAGACAAACTTAGCCAAACTCTCAATTTTTGTTATAACAACAAGAGAATCAAATAAATAAATTCCTTTCTTGGTACTACAAGAAGGAATACAAATCCCACGTGTACTAGAAGGACATTTTTAATTGGATATACCGAGAGGATGATGTCAGCGTTAGTGTTAGGTCGACCAGTACCCCGGAACTCCAAATTGTAGCGCAAATAGCCTCCATACGACTTGAGTTGGTTACCACGATGGGATGATGGCAAGTTGAAGTACACCAGTTGGTCTGATGAAGCTCCTAATAGTGTTCTATCCCTCGCGGACACCTAACATAGGTATCCACAGTTTACTTTACAGAACTACGCTCAACGATTAAACCGCAATCACAAAAGAAAAAATTAGACTGACTTGAATTCCATTGCCGGAACGAGTAGACTTCACATAACTGTGGGACAAAACTGCCTTGCGACTTTGTACGGACGCAAGTCCTTGTGTTACTTCCGTAGGTACGCCAATAATTTGATAATTGTCGGTTGGAGGTGGTAACTGCGCGAAAAAAAATTCGAGAATTTAGCGAAATTGGACAAAATAAAGGATAAAGTAAGAGGTTTCGCACTTGAGTGATACAGTGTTGGCTGGAAGTACACTGATTCGTGATCCCGAAGCAGAAGCAACTCAAGCAATCATCGCGGTTCGAAGCGAGAGCGTTGAATTCTCCAGGTAGGCAAACGGGCGTGTTTCCTTCTTTGACAACGAGAATGGTATCGGGCGTGGCGAAAGTGGAAACTTTGCCGTTGATCGCTTCGCAACTGTAAGCGCCTTGGTCCGTGACGCGCGCATCAGGGCAAATAAGTACGCCTACGCCGTTGATGGAGGTGGTCGTGCACTTGGCCGGAATGTGACCCCAGTTTAAGCGCCAGACAATTTCAGGGGTTGGAATACCCACTGCGGTACAGTTAATGCTCCAGCTTTCTCCTTCAATTACCATGATCATGGGCGGAGGAGGCACCACAATGGATGGAGAAGCTAAACCGAACAAAAACGGACGATTATAGTACCGAACAAGAGATAGCTTTGTAGAAAGAACAACTTACAGCATCCGACTTCGTCGGAACGATCCTGACAATCGATTTGCAAGTCACAGTGGAAGGATTTGGGGATGCATTGGTCACGTGAATGGCATTGGAACTCATCGTAGCGACAGGGTGAGCCTAAGATACCAGTCGACATGAAAACCTCTTACATTCAAGTGCGTGTCTCAAGTTTTTGGAAAACTTTAAACAAGAAGAATCTTCCAAAGCCGCGTTCGTTTTGACGAAAGTTTTAAGTCGGTCGACTTAAAAGTCTTCCCAAGACTTGCGCTTACAAACGTTCGAGATGGGTAAACTTCGGCCTATAAGCGTTTTATTTAGCTAGTCAACTTAAGACTTTGAAAGTCGGCTTTTAGTTTGGTCTCAAGTCAAGGAAGTCTATAAAGAGTCCTCATGTGCCCAGACTTAAACTTAACTCCGTTCCCATCTTTATTTATGCCCTGTGTTTGTTATGCGTATGCCGAGAGACTGCGTGACTTTCAAGAATAGGTTACTTTTATATTTTAATTGTTTTTTAATAATTGTAACTGACAATCAACGACTTTTTCTTCAAAGTATTGAATTAAGGGACATGAAGCACGAGCGTAAGTAGCAAACAACCAACGGGAGACAATTATCCCGTCAACATTTTCCTCAGAAACATCTTCAATTGTCTGGATAGTACTAAAAACTTATTAAATAATGGAAAAAATGAATTGCCCCGCAAAACAAAACAATAATTTGCTATTGAAACCCATACTCGAAAAACGAACAATTCGTATATTGTTTACTTTCGACAAGCACCGCCCCATGGGTGGAGCAATTGTAAACTTATGCTTATAACCGTTCGTTTTGGACTCGAGACTTTCCAAGTCGACTTTCGTAAACTTTCAAAGTTTAGACTAAAACGAACGCTTATATAAGCGTAGGTCAAGGAAGTTTGGCTAGTATAAGTTGTAGTCGAACGTACTATACAAAACGAACGCGGCTAATCTTTCCATACGCTTTTGGAGATGAGTACATGAACCCCACTTGCCGCAGCGCTGGAGCAAAAGAAAGCGGAAACTGAGCGTTACCTGGTGGGTTAGGTTGACAGTACTTTTCGTCTGAGTTATCCCCGCAGTCATCATCACCATCACAACGCCATGTCTTGAGCACGCAGCGTCGGTTTTCGCATTGGTACTCGTTGGGCTCACAGCCTGTGGGACTCCCGCAGCGCATTTCATCGGAACCGTCCGAGCAATCAAACTGTCCATTGCAAATAACCGATTTGGGCACGCATTCTCCGTTCATGCAGGTAGCTTCGTCCAGACCACACGCGGTAGGCGGTCTAGTGGTGGGCTCAATAACTGCAAGACAACCCCGAAAAAAAGCCATTAACAAAACAATTAGCAATTATGTCCTAATAACAACTAAAACGTGTAACATCTAGCTCTGAAAAAAATAAAACATCTATACAAAACTGTAAAAAACACTGATAAAAAAAAAAAAAAAAAAAAACATGTAATAAAAGACGGTAAAAATGTGACCGCTTCCGGGCCAACACCTGGTAACCTGTAGCAACTACCTGAGGGCCAAGGCCCGTAAAGTGCATCGTGAACTGGATTGGAGCCATGATCTGAGGAGAAAAGGGCCGCCTCAAGATCCAATTTGCTCCACACGGGGTTATGAAAGTGTTTAAATCCGGCAGCTTGCATTGTATCAAAATCACATTTTGAAATATAAATATTACAGAGAGAGATTACATAGAAATATCTCTTCTACAGTTCCTAAAAAGGGAAGTTCAATGGTCCTGATAACTTACATGGTTCAACGCGAAGGTATACCGAAACTCGAGATCCAGGAGTGGCTGGCGGGTAGCCAACAGCTTCGCAAACGTAAGTGCCGCCATGTTCAGGCTAAAAGATGTTAAAAAAAGGAAAACTTGGAGAGTTAAGATTTCCTGCTCGTTTGCCCTTTCCAGGCTTTCAGTTTGGTTTAAGACCTGAATGTTGGGGATTTCCAAACGTCCATTGGCAGTGCGGGAACCAGGAGGCAGTGATACGCCAGATCCACGTACCCAACGTACTGGAGCACGGATTGGACCTTCATCACGACACTGGAAAACCACTTCGCGTCCTAAAACCACATAAAATATGTCTCGAAATGTCCCAAAAAAGTTCCCAAAAAAATGAAATAGCTTACAATCAAATGTAATTAATTTCGCAAAATAATAAGCATTTCTAACATACTTTTGTACCTTAATACTGAAAGAAATTAAATTTGCAACAGCGTGTAATGAAATAAAAAGTAACTCAATTTCAAGAAACTACGGTTAAACCTCTAAAAAATACAAAAAAGGCTGTAACTAAAAGAACTAAAAGGTACTTGAATCCTGACCAAAAGGAAAATCAAATTCAAAACTCTCCAAGAAATTTACAACTATAATGCAAGTTTTTAGTGTTTACCAGCGACGACTGTTCCATTGCAGCAATCCAAAGTAAGAAATATTGTTAAAACGCACTGCCATTTAAGTGTAAACAATAATTATGCAAATAGTACCTTGTTTGATGGTCTGTTCATCCGGATACGTCTTCAGCTGCAAACCCTCGGGCGAAGCAGCTGCAAAGGAATTAGAATTCGAAACGATTAATAAAAAAATAGCACAAAAAGAAAGTAAGTAAACAAACACATCAACAAGAAAAATATGATTAGCTAAGATACACACGCCAGTTCGTTGACCAATTCGGTTAATAACAGATCTCACTCTCTAATTACGATGAATCTAAACTATCAAACGTTAAGTCCCAAGAAAATTTCCTTTGCTTGTCAATACGTTCCAATGTTCACGCCAGACTTACGACAATCGAGTTCATCACTCGTCTCCGGACAATCCACTTTGCCATCACATCGCCAGTCGAGCGGAATACAAGGCCCGTTCTCGCAGCGGAATTCCCCTCGTCCACATGGGCGCCGTTCTGTACATTAAGTACCAGAGAAAAACCTTTTTGAACCTCCTGCCTCCCACTCCTTCCGCTCCCCACTTCTATCTCTATCTCTTTCTTTCTCATTTTTCCATTAGCATAAAAGTCAGCCCAATACCTCGCTCGCATACACTTTATAATGTTACTGTACTTACCGCAACTAGCTTCATCAGAACCGTCGCTGCAATCCAATTTGCCGTTACAAACCCCGCTCTTCAGGATGCACTTCTCGTTGTCGGCGCACTTGAATTGACCCAAAGGACACAAAATGGGTCCGGTGGCTAGAAGTGTAAATAACGACCAATATTACAAATTCAAGTTGATCTTTCATTTGAATTTTTAATAATCCTTTCCTTCTATAAGAAAAAAAGAGTCACTTACGGCAATTAGCTTCGTCACTTCGATCGGGGCAATCATTGTTGCGGTCGCAACGTCGCACTCCTTCGATACATTGCCCTCCGCCACAACGGAACTGATCTCCACGACAATCTTTGGTAGAACAAAAACGAAAATCAATTTATTATTAATGGTGTAAGCAGGCATTTCTTCGCCATTGACGTGCACTAAACATGCACAAAAAGCCACACATGCTACGGAAAAGTCGTGAGAGAGGGCGTTAATGAAGGAGTTGAAAAACCTGTGCAGTTATCTTCATCGGTAAAGTCAGCACAATCATAAAAGTGGTCGCAACGACGCACCAAATCCACACAGCGGCCCAAATCGCAGGCAAACTGATGTGGAGGACAGAACCACGTCTTTTCTGGAAGCGTTGTGAAAAAAAACCCACGCAAAAGCCCCAGAAAGCCAAGTTAGGGATTTTAGTACAAGTGCCAGATCAAGTTTTGCGAGCTTAGTAAACGGGGAATGATGATAAAAAGTTACGGCAACAAACTCAGCAGTTTAAGATTATGGTTATAAGTTCTGACTGATAGGAAAGTAAATCTTAGAAACAGTTATCGTAAACGGAAAGAAAATTGCCCACTTGGGATGTAATTCAGTTTGGAGAATACTTCCGTACCAAGTTCAAGCTTTTGATTTTGAAGGTATGCTACTTTGATAGTTGCCAATGTGTTAATTTGTATGCGGGATGAAGAGGCGGAAACAAAGCCCACAATATGTCAGACAAGGCACATAACCATGTTGAACCCTTTCAAAGCGAAACATTTAATTCACGAGGCTTACCGCAATCGGCTTCGTCACTACGGTCTCGGCAATTCGGGGTACCATCGCATTTCCTTCTCAGATCTATGCACGATCCATCACCACACTGGAATTCGCGATTCGCATCACAGCCGACAGGAACTGGAACAAAAGAAAGCCAGATTATTTACCTTTCAATTCCTCTCTCTGTAACCTTTGAATGTCTGAATTCATGTGTCAAAAGAATACTTACCACAATCACGTTCATCAGCACCGTCCGAACAATCCCTGTAACCATCACAACGACGTCGTACATCGACACAGGTACCATCACCGCACCTCAGCTCGTTGGACGTGCATTTATCTGGGGTTGATTCTAAAACCAAGAGGTATTTTTATATTATTATTATCTTTAAGTAATATGGCGGGGACTTGAAGCAATCTGGGTCACAAGCTAGTCTTTTGTTTACATACGTTTGCAATTAGCTTCATCCGACCCATCTTTGCAATCGCGGGCACCGTCGCAAACGCGACTAGGCTGTAAGCACGTGCTATTGTCACAACGATGTTCGCCCAACAAACAGCCACCTTCTCAAAACAACGCCAAAAGCACATCAGAACATAGCCCAAACATTCCGAGCGACAAAATTTACCACAGTCACGCTCGTCAGCTCCGTTAATACAATCTATGCGGCCATCGCAACGCTTGGCACTATTAACGCATTCGCTGATTTCACATTGGAATTCATCAGACGCGCAAGGCATAGCTACACGTAAAAAAAAACACACCCAAAAGCAAATAAAAATAAAACCAACATAGAAATACAATTCAAACAGGCTTAAATAATAGAATTCCTGGTTTAAAGTGACTACTAAGTCTTAAGGAATGCTTTTTGGACTCTTTGTAGGTTGAAGAAGAACAAGATTGAACAAGCCAATTACGCAGGAACGCGCAAAACAAAAGTATCGCGTATACTTTTTAAGCTAGTTATGTCCAAATGGAAAGCTTTCGAGCAAAACAGCGCTACACGATACAAAATTCGTCATTTGATGAAATTGGTCCTTAAACTCAATTGAAATCAACGAAGCTTTGCAATGCTTAAAGCTTACCGCAATCTTTCGATGTTTTTTTGTAGTTATTATTGTTTTATAGCGAAAACTTAGTCACTTTAACCTGCAGGACGCGTTAGCAAAAAACTTACGACAATTGTCTTCATCGCTGCCGTCAACGCAATCTGGAATACCGTCACACACGAGATCCACACTGACACACAACCGATCGGTGCAAGTAAATTCAGTGTTGTCACAGACCTTTTTCGATGCTGCAACGTTAAGCAGGCGTAAATGGCACGCACACAAAGAAGCAAAGGACAATTAACACAAAATTAAAGGCAACAAGGACACTGCGACAAGGACATTACGACGAAAGAACTCAAAACACGGACTTTTTTCAAAAGAAATTTTGCAAAAAACAAAAAAGCAAACAATTGGTACTTACGACAATTCCTTTCATCAGCGCCGTCATCGCAGTCTCGTCGACCATTACAAATGTCAGCAGGCTCTACACAGCGTAATCCGCATTGGAGCTTAGGAGGATCGCACGCTACATATAAGGAAAACAAAAAAATAATTAATAAAAAAGAAGCACGAGTTCTTTAACCAATTCACAAGCGGTTGAATGACATCCAAAAATGGAAATTCTGACATCCAGACAATCTGAATGGTTAGCAGACAATATGACAACATGACAAAAAAAGCTCATAAATTAACGAACAAAATTAAGGTGATTTAGTTCATCCATTCCAATTCGACAAACCGAGCTTCACTTTACAACCTGACATAATCAGGTAAGCGAAAACAATTCATATATCCAATCAATTACTCCGTTCCTGAGTCTTCCACGGGTTCTTCCGCGTTCACGCGTCGCTATGCATACATAGCCTCCAAGAAATAGCAGAGAAAAAATACATTTAATGAAAAAATCAAGACTGTGAAGAATCAGTCAATTTATGCGGCAGATTTAGCAGAAAACTACGTAAAGCAGTACCGCAATTGGCTTCATCAGACGAATCAAGACAGTCCGCGACACTATCGCAAACTTGCCAGGGAGGAATACAGCCTATTCCTCCTCGCGACTGACAAGGAAAACTATCAGGCCGGCAAATTTTAGCTACATGCAAGAAAAGAAGACCAGGGCAAAAGCCAATGAAAAACAACATTCGTTTAGCCGCATTGAAAAAAAAAAAAGTTAGTAAAAAAAAAAAGCCATACCGCAATTTAATTCATCGGATGAATCACGACAGTTCGGGACACCATTGCAAACTTGCGTTTCGGGAATACATTCTCTTCCTCCTCCCGATTGGCAAGTAAAAAAACCAGGCCGGCAAGTATTAGCTACATGCACAATGCAAAAGGAAAAAATTTCATTCATTGAAAATTTTTTCAAGAAATGCATTCTCTTCCTCCCCCCGATCGGCAAGAGAAAGTACCAGGCAGGCAAGTGTCAACTGCACGCATATAAAGTTGCCAAAATGAAATAAAGCCGAAATATTGCATTATAATGCAAACCAAGTTTTTTGTCCTAAAGATCCCGTATACCTTAGCTTATTGATGGGAAAGGGTCACAGACGGCACTGAGGTTTGTTATTGTTTTGCGAAAGCCGACTTGATTTCGGACATGGTGCTGCTACAACAAACTGTGTGGAAACTTTACCGTCAATTAGCTACGTTTCTTTTGTTTACTTTCTTACACAAGGCTTTCGAAAAACAATAACAAACATCAGCGCCACCTGTGACTGCTTCGCATCACTAAGCGAAGGTATACGGGAGCCTTTAAAAAGAAAAAGAGAGAAACGGCAAGTGCCATTGCATGTCAGCAACTCATTAAACCGAAACTATAATTAGAAAACAAGGCAGATTATATTCTAAGAAGCGCTTTGCTTCGCTTTCTGTAAATATTTATGCCCAGAACCAATTAAATAAAAAAACTTCCATGCGGCATGCGGAAAATATAAGAAAAGAAAGACTTACGGCACTCGCGTTCGTCTGAATTGTCACTTGGACAGTCAGTTTTGCCATCGCAACGCAATCTACGGTCAATACACTCGCCATAGTCGCACTGCCATTGATCGCTGGAACAACCTAAACGATTTTCAACCCAATCCCAATTCCGTTAGGACAATATCTGAAAACATTTCCATGCATTCCATGCAATGTGGATACTTACGGCAGTCTTTTTCGTCCGATTTGTCGGGACAGTCATAGTTGCCATCACAACGCCGAAGAAGCGAGATGCAGCTCCCAGAATCGCACCTGTGCTGGCCAGGGTCGCACACGTTATTCTCTACAAGAGAAAAAAAAATTAAATACGAAATGAAAATATGTTATGTTATGAAAAGGAGGGAAACTAATCGCAGGTTAATTAAACCAATTCAATACCATACACAGCATCTAAATGGAATCTTTGTGCGTTATTCCCTTAACCCTTGTTAGTCTTAAAGTAAGCAATTGTTTTCTGATCTTGCCAACAGTTTTCTTTACCTTACATAGATTCACTTTAATAAATAATAAAAAAAAAAATGGCTCTAATAAATAAAAAAAATGCTCGTAGGGTTCAAGCAAAGCGACATGAAGAAACTGACCTGGACAATTCAATTCATCGGAAAAGTCGGGACAATCAGCTCGTCCATCGCAGCGTAGGCTGCCGGAGACACACGAGCCATCGGTGCAAGTGAAGCTACTCGGACTACATGTTTCCTTCCCGGCTAAATAACAATAATGCAAGCATGACAGCCAAGTGCGCCAGACATAGCAAGCATACATAAAAACATAAAGCAATCCAATGAGAGCCAATAAACAAGATACTGAACTCAACTCAACTGAATATACAAGTTTACTAAACACTTGAAAAGTTTAAAACGTAAAACAATCCAAGTAATCCTAAAGCCATAAAAACTGAGACAACATGATCAAAGCTTTCACGGTATTCCATCAATAAATCTCGCTCGTTCCGTTTTATCTCACTTGGTGAAGATTTAATCTACTTAACTTTCAACTTAAATCAAGCACAAGTCTTTTAATTTCATTAAACGGATACATTATACATTATTAACTTAATTTACATTCTAAATTCTCCTCATTTTTGCCTGATTTTAACATATTTTTATTATATTTATTTTATATATTTTTATTCTATTTTTAGTTTAAGACCAACTTGTTTTTCTTTACTTTTCCAAGATTTTTTAACAGATTTTTTAAGCAGATTTTTAAAAACAGATATTTTCACAAAATTTTGGAATAGCGAGTTTCATTGCTACATGAATCAGGATACATAAATTCTGCCTTTTTTTCCGTTAGTTTATGAGCAGCGAAGTTGCGACGGCACACGATACTCAAGGCAAAAGACTATGTGCTCCAAGCCGGGCTTTTCAATAATATCTCTTTCTCTCTCTCTCTCTCTCGCGAAAGATTTACGGAATGTGGGGTCTTTGGGTGCTGAGTAATTCTTCCACTTGGCTTTGTATGTTGATGGTCTGCGAGTCTGGAGCCAGTGGATATTGATTGAGTCTTCTGCAATAGCTAAAGCTAACAACAAACCCTCGGCAAAGTCCACGGAGGACTCCCTCCCGGTCTCGGCGTCGTCGGGATATGACGTTGCTGGCGTCTTTTACCATTTCTATTTGGCAACGCGCCCAAAGACATCCAATTCCTCTGTCTTAACATTACACAGAAAAATGACCTTCTCCCTTGTTTCTCTTTCTTCTTTTTTCTTCGCTTTACAGCTTTCCAAAATGTACGAAAAAAAGATTTTTTTACACAGATTTCTTCAGACATTTCAACCAGATTTGAGGGAAGAGACAGAAAATCAAAGATACGAGATTCCGACAAGTTCAGGCTTCGAAATCCATGCAAGATGTGTCCCCCTGTACGACAGGAAACGGACTCCATCATTCAATCTGTCATTCTTAATCCAATTTCCGCGAAGGTGCTAAAGTACCCAGTAATCGTTCTCCCCCTCATCTTATAAAACAAATAAAACTGTCGTCCTCTCCCTAACCCTCATAGGCAAGATCTATAAATGCTAAATGTAGTTCTCGTTCTCTCTTATATAACTTCCAATGATTAGGGTTTGTTCCTCTAGTAGTAAATAACAGAGTTAACGTAATATAACTTACGACAGCCAAGCTCGTCTTCGCCATTCGCGCAATCCGCCACGTAATTGCATTTGGACTGGATCGGGATACAACTGCCGTCCGAGCACGTGAACTCACTGCTACGGCAGACTGTGAAAGAAAAGAAGGAAACGAGATTTTTGAATTAATGTGTTAACCATTCACCAATCCGATAGAGTTACACGTATATAATCAACCAAAAAGTGCTTTCTTAACCTTAAAGTGCAAAGGAAAACTTACGAGTTGATGATAAAATCATAACATCAAGCTATTGAAAGGTTATCTTTAAAGAGATAGCAAAGTAAAAGTAAAACAGGTGACGTCATCGTATTTAATTTATAATCTCTTCAACTCGAGGGTTTAAATTCGCGAGAGAAAAAAAGAGAAAAAATGGAAGAACATGAATTAGCGATGTTTCGGAAAGAGACAATAATTAAGTGCTGCTCTTGACTGGATGGGGGACGTCATGCTATATAGCCTCTGGCGTTTCCACTTAAGTTGAGCGATAATTTTGCGAAATCTTTCAAGATTAATTGCTGATGATTTCTCAATAGACGTCAAGAGATTAATCAACACTAAACGTTAGTGATGTCACCGTATCCAATGAGTTTATACAAGTGGTACAATAAGCTAAAGCGGGTCAGTGCGACTTTTTAAAAAAGAAAATGACACTTTTAGAAAGATAAATAACTATCAAACTTTAGTAAGGACAAATAAAACCATAACAATTTAAAACAATAAAACTTTTAGAAGGACGATAAACAATTGCTTTCGCTTGCTGACCGAGTATAAACCAAGTCGCCTTCGTATCGAACGAACATCAGTTCAACGTAGATGTATAATTAGACAGAGGGCGGCGAGGCAAAGAAGTATGGGCAATATTGCCAAGAATCCACAAACATACACATGTGATCTGCTTACTACCCTTTAGCCTGGCCAAATACATGACGTCACCACATATGAACCAATTAATCTCCAATACGCCGGCGATTCTGCGACAAAATGGGAAGACTATTTCATTATTTCTTAAGCAAACGATTCACAGTGGACCTAAGGATCAAAAGCTTGTCTTCACTGTCATGCGAAGAACAACAAAGTGTATTTTACTTATGGAATGCTGTTTCAATCCACTTTTGGATTCGAACGGGTTGAATAGCCAATAATTCAGAGAAGAAAAGACACGAGAATGATTCGCGATCATGACGTCACAAATACCTTGCCCCCTAGCCTCTTTGAAAACAGAGGACAGTTCACAACCAATGATCCAAAGCGAACAAAAGAGAAAACTGCCTGCCTTCACTGATCTATCAGAAAATGACGCCACCGTATCGAAGGAGTGCTATTCGATTTTGGTAACAAAGGTGAGACTTGCAAACCAATTACATCAAAAAGAGCCTAAGCATCAATCGCTTTTAGTAACCATTTGTGTACATTATTGCTAGCTAAAGGAGGTTGACTGAATTCGCAATGTTTGAAATTCAGTAAAACTATTCAAAACAAATGCCAATTTCAAAACAAAAGTCACAAGCTCTGCCAAAGCAGGATAAAATGTTATCTTCAACAATTTGGGAAAAAGACACAGCTTAAAGAGGAAATAAGCACAGCTGGTTCAAATAGGACCTCATAAATACCAAGTGACGTCATTGTATCCGGCAAACGGCATATACCAGCCGCATATATTTCTGCATTTGAATCAGCCTAACCTTTCAAATCTGACCAAACGGATTCGATTACACAAAGTAATAACACAAAAAATGGTAATGAGTCATTGCGATATAAATCCAAAAGCAGTAAAAGAAAAGGGAACATATCAGTGAACTTTACCAATTCCAGAAAAAACAGCGTTTTTTTGTACCTGCTTGGGTCGCTGCCACACAACATAACAATCCCAGCAAGTACTGCACCCACCATATCTCCCTGCACCCAGCGCACTTCCCCATATCACTATTGTCTTTCTCTTTTTGCTCTCGAGGCTCGAATTAGGCGGGGTTTTTTCTAATTTACTTAAAATTTGGAAAGAAACTTGAAAAAAACACGAAACCAGTTCAAGTTTCGGTCTTTCCTCAGCACATTCCCGACTGTCTCTAAGAAATTTCGCCAAAAAACTTCCTCAGAACCAGAAAACTGAGTCCATTCACATCCACTTGGGATTTCGCGAGACTTGCCAGCGTCAAAAAGATTCAGCAATGTGAGCATCCACCAAAGTAGCGGATGAACAAAGTTGATCAAGTAGAACCACTTAACCTTCACGAAAACCATTGAATTTACAAGCTACTCAGTTTTCCAACAAGTTTTTTACATAAGTTTGGGTCAACTTTAGCTTCAAATTCTTCCATTTCATACCGGCCGTTTCCCTTACAGAAAAAAACTAAAAATAACACTAAGTAAGGCAAGAGAAAAATTTGAGACCTAAAGTGAGACCTAAAGCTCAGGTTTGCTCAGGTGTAACCCGAGACACAAAACTTGCCTAAATCCGCGACGTGCGTATCATATACCGACCTTTTACATTACTTATTAATGTTAGGGGCTCTTTTTAAGAATCAAAGATGCAAAAGAAAGAAAAAGAGGGCTTGTTTTGGAATGCAAGGCACGCTCGGGCATCTTATTATAAGTTCCACCTCATCGCCTAAAAATCCCTTGGAAAAAATTGACAACAAACCGTGAAAACATCACGTAAACGCATAATAATCACATGACGGTTTTTAGCCTTCTTTAAGCCAAATTTTCTGTTTTAGCGCCTTACAACTGCCTAAATCAAATCAATCGCTCTGGCAGATGTGTCACCAAGGGCTTCCTGAGTCGGTAGGAATAATATGTCGGGCTTCGCTTGTTCGGGGTTCAAGCTTTGAAGCCGGTAAGGTACACATTTATCTTTAAAACAGCTGATAAAACAGCTTAAACAGCCTTTATCGCTCCCGCTAAAATTCTTAAATGAGCGTTATCGTGTCTTAAGGAGTTAGCTCATTAATGTGTTGAAAAGAATACATTCCTGATTCGCCGCGCCTAAATTGGCAAAACTATCCAAATAAGTCACGAAAAAGGAAGAAATTGGCTGAAAACTCGTAAGCCAACAAAGGCCTTGGACTTGGAACAGCTAAGCAAAACCTAAAAAGTGCTCCGAGTTCCCCCCGAAGACCTGTTCTTTTCTTCGCTTTGGGTTCAATTGTAACAAAGACTCCTTAGCCCTGGCGGCAGCGTTTTACGATTCGGGTAAGAAGATACGCAAACCCAAGGAAACTTTTCCCTGCAATTATTTCTCATTCTAAAAAGGAACCTTTGCCGCATAGAAACTGAAAGGCGACCTCCAAGTTCTAAACAAAATAATTCCAATTTGTCTCCGAGACTACCTAAGCTTATACTGACCTCCTGCTACAACGAAATTCCTACGCTTCCGATCGAATTTTGTTGGGACAAAGTTATCGAGAGACATAGAAATCCAACTGTCAATTCCTCCCCCTAGAATTTTCCTGAATTGTGAACTGTGGTTCACTTGGAAATGACTGAATGACTTGTGAATTGACCGTGGTTCACTTGGACGCTTTGTAGGCGAACAAAGCTTTGCTTGTAAACAAATCCCCAGAATTAAAAGTACTAAAAGAGAAGCGACTGGAAATCGTGGCGCTATACAAAAATCTTCCAGAGCAAAAAAAAAAAAACGGCAATAAAAAGACAATAAACGGACAATGTGAATGACCCGAACTTTTGCAAACTACTTGTTGGAAAACAGGTATGCTTAATTTTACCACTGTCACTCGACAAATGAGTTTTGTTTGGCGAATCCGATTGCGGTAAATTATCCTATGACCACCAAGTTGGATGGCTCGAAACAGACTAACTCTGTGCCTACGAACTCGGGCAGCGAACAAAACGGCGCGGGAGTTTACCGCGGAAGCTACAAGGCGGAGTAAATGGGTGGCCGATGGGAAGGGGGGGCCCTTGGCACGGGATCTTGGGAGCCTTTTTTTTTGCAACAATGAATTGTTTAACAAGGAGCTGGACTACAAGAAGCCACCCCTCTCTCCCGCCTATCAACCCAAAGGCGTGGATCCCGGGCAAAAAAAAAAGACATGGCTCCTTACTGTCCTGTACAGGGTTGACCAACATGGGATCGTACTAACTATTATATAAGTTCAGAAGCCCTCGGGTTCTATTTTTTATTTATTTTTTTACCCGCGCCACAAAATACTTGGCTCGAGCTATCAGTAATTTGCTGACTTAACCTTTATTGGAGCCCCAAGCTTCTATAACACCACAGAGAGCTTTGTCCGAAAGAAAGTTTCACTGTTGCCAACAACCAACAACGAAATCCTATCCACAAACAACAATGAAAGTAAAGAAATAACCTTGCTGGCCAATGGCGAGATATTACTATAGTGGAGCACATGCAATTCTGGTACGAAACGTAAAGAAAAGAAATAAGTCTTCCACATAATGAGCGAGCTGCTTTATTAGTAGTCATGGTTGGTCCTCCGAATGCCTTGGCGAACGGAGATTTTCATAGAAAAATCTTTGGCAAAACAGTCCAAGTGCCCCCCCCCCCCCCAAAGTTCTAAGCATAACCAAAAGCCAAGTTAGTGCGAAGGACGCAAGTAACTGTGGAACGTGTCGTTTAAGAAGAAGCTGGGAATGATGCAAATGAGGCGTCAAGTCAAATCTTTCCCATTCACGCCAAGTGTTGCCCACTGAAAAAGCTCCCCGACCAGAAAAGATAGACACAAAAGCCAGCAGCCACGTCTTGGCTTTTTTATTACCGTTAATTGTAATGACGTGCAATTGTTCGTTTCGTGTGGTCTGAGAATTCGGTTTTGCTACATGCTATACTGGCAGCTGTTGTTAAAATATAGTTCATAAAAGTATACAAGGATTAGCAAAAAGTTTAAAATTCCTCCAAAGCAGTTTAAGAAAGATGATGTCACACGGCAATTCAACCATCCAAAAAAACTTTTTTTATAATGTCAAAAGGATATCCGCAGTCTAACGTCCCTTTCCATTTCCTAATTGCAGTCGCATAACTTAGATCTTCAAATCATGTATAAAACGTATAAAGGTCATTGTGGACTTGATTTGACCTTTAATGCTTCCATTCTTTAATAGACACTTAAAGTTAACCAAGCCCGAACAAAATGTGTTCATCATTATGCGGAATGAGCTCATCACGGCAATGGACTTGGTTTTCCAGAGAAGTAACAGAATCTCCACCTACGCTTTTCCGTAAACTGAAACCGCCATTTCACAAAAGCACTTTCGCGTTGGCTTTGGGCTGTGGGAAGAAATAAGTCCGGCTGAAATTCCACGACAGGTGGCTTGAGTTAGGAGTTTGACATTCTCGCAAACTCAATACAGTACATCGTCTTGTGACATATCAATATCACAGAGCCATCCGTCTTTTTTATCGTGTCTTTCTTGGCAAGCGGCAAAGATAAAAGTTTTGCGCATTTTCTATTTGTATTATTTTTTTTTAAAGGTTTTGTCGCTGCTAATGATTCGGCAAGGGGACTGTAAACCACGTCAATGGCACTTCTATCAAGGCTTTGTGTTTGTTTTGGGGGAAAATACTGTTTGGCCAAGATATCGGCGGGTTTTATTTATGTTAGGGAACATTAAGGTGAGAGTATAAGAATGCTTTGAAGGCCGCATTTGCATCGCAAATGCGAGCCCTTCCCTTTACACCATTAAACGCCTTGCCCTTTTCATCACTCGTGCACGTGTTTCGTAGTGAGTGAAGAAAAACAAAAGTGTCTGAGACTTTACCTGGACGTGGACAGTCTTCCTCATCGGTTCCATCAGCGCAATCCTGGTTCTGGTTACACTTCCGGCTTAGTGGGATACAGCGATCTGTATCACACAAGAATTCATTGGATCCACAGGCTAAAATTGGGAGAAATAAAAACAAGATTTAAAAGCCGAAAGTCAAAACTTGACAAGACAAGCCACGTTAAGTAGTTTTAGCCTTTTTCAGTGTAAAAAGATTGACACAGAATTAAAGTTGGGCTGACTTTAAATTCTGTTAACTAGGAGTGAATCGTCATACAGCATGGACCCCATTGGTATGCCAAAAACGTCGCAAAGTATAAGACAACCACACCAGAATCCTGTAATTACTACACAAATTGGTTCTAGCATTATCAAGTGAGCTTCAAGGCCCAACGAGCGTATAGTGCAGTTTTTCACTTAAATTTAACATTTCTAACTTACTAGCAATCAAAACAAAAATTTTGATACAAGATTAACTGTTTCCTGACATCGTATTTCCACTCCATGCATTTCTGCACATGTTTAGAAGCAGCGAAGCAAATGGCAAAAAAACTTGTCATTGCCCCTAAAGGACTTACATGGTGGGCAGTTTCTTTCGTCGGTTCCGTCGACACAATCTCGCTTCTTGTCGCAAAGGCGGCTTACTGGTACACAACGATCTGTGTCGCACTGGAATTCGCTCGATGAACAAGCTAGACGCGGGAAAAACAACAAGAGAGCATTAAGCATGCTACTTTCCGACAGATCAGTAGAAAGAAAAGTTTAAGTAATTTTAGGGTTGTAAAACCAAACTGGCAACCGTGTTATCCTCAATTATGTTTGAGTTTTTCGAACTTGGATTGTTATCAGCAAAAACTCGCAAACCAGACATCAATCACGTTAAATTGTTTCAAACATTACTAAGTAGAAGTTAGCTTGAATTCACAATCGTAGTAACTAATCAGTACGTTTGTTGTTTTGCACACTTGTTTCGCCTTACCGCCATCTGTCCAATTTCATAACCACTAATAAAATGCTTACACCAACGCAGGTCATGTGGTCCAAGTAGCCCGCATAGGCTACGATTCTCAAAATAAACATGAAAAAATAACCAATTCGTCTACAGCTAATCTTAACTTTTCTTTTTTCCCTCTTTCATCTCGTTTCTTGACCCTAGGAGCTAAAATAGGCGTCCAGAAACAGCAAAAAAATCAACCCGATATCGAACGTTATTTTGAACGAAAAAAGACTAACGCTATCGAATAGCTTCTGTCTTTTATCAAAAGGAGCATAAGTTAACAATTCTTGGAAGTTAAATCAGCATGGGAAGCCTCTTTTTAGGGCTAGTTAACTACAGACTACATCGGCCGGAAATTCGAAAAACACTGACATAGATGCAAATGTACTTTTTGCAGGGCACTGCAAAAATAAATAAAAAACGGACAAAAATTATATCTATCATCCTCTTCCTTTTCTTTTGTCGAGGAAACTGGAACTGTATAAAACCTAAACAGGATCTTCGCGTCAGTTTTTCTTTTCTCCAAAAAAAGTAAAGTTTACAGCGCAAAACCGAAAGTGCACTACCCAAAAAACTGTGGAATTTCGTGATTGATCAGTAAGAGTTAGTAGAAAACCATGCTTACTAAAGGGTTCAGGCAAGGAGGCTTCGGTGGTTGTTGTCTGTAGGTTACTTGAACAGTTGTCTTCATCGTCGCCCAACGGACAATTCAAATCGCCATCGCAGAGTTGGACTTCGCAGATAAGAGTACCGTCCCTACACTTGAATTTGGTGTCGCCTCGACACTTGTCCGGTCCCGGGGCCGCCGTAGGTATAGGTATCGGGATGACGGTTTCAGTGGTTGTCGTCGTAGTTGTGGTGGCTATGGAAAGAAAATGAACCCAGTGATCAGTCAAAATTTTCAAAAGTCAAAGTCCTCGCCAGCCAGTCATCAGAGAATAAATTAGCTAAAGTGCTTTTTTGTGTACATCTCGTACGAGAATCTAGGCGAAAGACTTTTGGGCGTATACTTGTTGATGGATGTGGCGGAAATTCCCAAGCTCTTGCTAAGGAAGAGCAGCCTCGCCTCAAAACTTGCTCCGAGATTCATTTTTCTCCCGTCAAAAGCGAATCGATATATGTACATAATAACTCGGAAGTCAAGCGCCCTCTAAAGCTTGCCAAGACGGCTGCAGGAGGAAAAACACAGTGCCAACAAAAAACTTCAACTTACGACAATCCAATTCATCGGTGCCATCTTCGCAATCGTTGAAACCGGTACACTCCTCTTCGGAAGTATAGCATCCCTTGCCATCTTTGCAAGTTTTCTCATCAGGACGACAGAAGAAGGGTGGTTGGCCAGTTGGGTTGACAGGACCTTTTTAAACCCACGAGACGAAACAGACAAGACACCAAAAATAGTCAAAAGGAAAAAGCACGGCCGGGTTTCACAAAATTGCGTGACAAGTAAAGCAACGAGAAGCTTAGGGCGGGGGAAAACACAATACCTGACAATTCTCTCCAGCTGAATTCTTCTGAGTAGACTTGGTAAGCTCCGATTTGGCCAGATTCAATTTCTTTTTCCAACGTTTGCCGTAGTACAGTTGTATCGTAGTAGTCTTTCGTGCCCAAGTCAAACTCAACAAGGACTTTCATAGGATCTGAAGTCTCCCTATACGAAAAGACCGAAAAAATTATAATACAGATTACAATTGATTCACTTCAGGGTTAAAAGGGGCAAAATTCGCCATCTCTTTTTGGTTACTTTTAGTAAAAAAAACTCCCAAGTTTCAGGTCTTATCTGACACAAGCCTTTCGTACACAACTATACACAGACATAATGCATCGGCTCAAAATAGATAACAAACGTTCCATCAAAATACTATCAAACTACTCAAAACAGCTCCATTCCTACAGCTTTGGAATTCTATTAGACTGTCCACTAGGAAATCTCATGGTATTTGGTATTTTTACTAAAAAAAATCTCCGAAGTTTCGGGTTCTCCGAAGCCTTACGTATACAAAGAGCCTACACAGAAATGTTGAATCAATTAATGATACATAACCAATGTTCTACCAATATCCTACCAAACAACTCGAAATAGCTCGTATTCCTATAGCTCGGAATTATATTACACTTTCTATTAGGTAATATCATGGATCTAAACTAGGATCCATGTGAAACGTGATCTAAGCTTTCATTCGAGCTATACAAAATTACATTCTTTGAAGTTATAACTAAATTTATAACTTACAGCCTTTCTAAACTCTAAGCAATACACATACACGGTCCTCGAAGTTTTATCGTACTTGAATTTGATGACATTGCAGGCTTGTTGGCCGTCCACGGTGTTGTACAGTTCGTTTATGTCTTGACAGAAGGCACTGGAGAGCATTTGGCTCTCGGAGGAGTTAGGACTAGCTAACGCCTCAGTGTACCGCTCTGCAATGGTCAAACTACAGCGGTAGTACTCTAGAAATGGAGAGAAAAAAAGAAAATTTAGGATAGTCGGATCATCAAAAAATATTCATAGAATACGGTACTTGGCGCGCCTAACCCGTCTCCAGAACCACCATCGCCAGATCCATCCTCATAATCGTCGTCGTCAAGAAGCGATTTTTGTAGAGATATAAGCCTGGGGTTACCAGAAGCTTTAACCTTCCGAACGAACCGTTTATTACGCGGCGCTGCTGCCGCGACGTCCCCAACAACCCGATTAGATGAGGATAACCAATCCATATCCTCAAACACCAGATCGTCATCCTAGGGGGTGAAAAAAATAAAAGGGTTGACAATAAGAAATGGTATAACTTTCATTTAATCCATATTCTACGTCATTTATTTACGTTTTTTTGAATAATCAGAAAGTAGAAATAAGAGCAGTAGAGAAATCCGAGAAGGTTCCAAACTTTTGGCTTGCTTTTGCCCTCAGACGCCCATTTTCTGCTTCATTTAGGCCCTAATTTCCGCTACGATCCATCCCAAGAAGGGCAGAGAGTCTCGACTAATCCTTCCAAAGTCTTCAATCATACAAGCGGTCGATAGCGCGATAGAGATGGTGTTCGGAAAACCAACAACTCGGGTTGATTATTGTCTGTACCGATCCTGCTGAGCATAGCATTTCCTCTGTTTATGACACACACCATAACATGTCGTCAAAAAGCTAATGGGATCCTGTTGTTTCTTGGTACAACGGCACAAGTCATGTATGCCAAACAGGGTGAGCACCGTGGCGTCCAAGTTCCGCCAGTCTTGTCGTTTTTATTACAAGGAATGGAGGACGAACTTCTCCAAAAGGCCTTTTCTGTCTACCAGCCAACATAACTTCGCCCCCGCAAGCAACGCTGACTTGGCCGCGTCCTATAAAATCTCATCGCATTGATGCAATGTACATAAGACGAGCTATAAGGATGCCGCTAGGACTGGGAAAATATTGATCGCATTCCGAAGACGCCAGACGAAGAAAAACTGAGAAGCGAAAGAGAGAGGGGGAGAGAGGGATACCAAAGAGCTAAAGCTATCAAACCACAAAGCGGAGGAATCTTTTGCCCAACAATAAGTACTTTCAGCATCTCCGCAACGTACATCATGTACGACATCCATCATTCCGATACAAGCAAAAGCCTTTACATGCAAGTTCGTTTCCTTCATTAAAGTTCGACTGAGTTGTTGCTATGCGCGATTCTTTTGGAGTAATCGTAAAAGTAATCGCACCATATCTATAATCTCATTTATCTAGCTGACCCTACACCTTCCACGAAAGGTTTATAAATATAGATGTTCATTAATCCTCGAAAGAGAAGAAACCGAATAGATTGGGCAGAAAGCTGTATAATTAAGCTGGAGGAGTGCCAAGAAGTACACTACACTCTTGACTCTAGTAGTTTGTATAATTAACTAGTAATTAGCAAAGATCGCGAAATTTTGTATGCGTCCATAAATATGAGAAATAAACTATGAACGCCATCTAGCGCCCAAACTTTAAACCACATGTCAGTAAGCATCGTAACTTTCGAACGAATCAGAAAACCGGTTATAAGCGTGACTACCTACGCAAAACTAAGGCCTGACATGTGAGGCGAAACATGCCCAAGCTTACAAAGACTTCTTAGAAGTATACATTTCCATAAATCGCTTTTTTAAATTTCCATAAATCATTTACGCTAAGAAAAAATCTGTTGTACGGGTTGCCACAAAGAAAGCTAAGCCCTAAACCCTTTAGAGCCGTCGAGCTTCTAAAATATTTCTGGGATTTTGTATTTGAAAGTCTTTCCAAACATTTTCCTTTTCTGCAAATATTGTTAAATAGTTATTGCCAAGCCCTGATGGGCTTTTCAAAATAAATGGTTGTAATGACATTGGAAATCCTGCCAGATAAAACGTTAAAAATCAAGCCAAATGTTGCGAATTTAACCAATCCCAATGGACAATGAAATGCTACTTTCCAACTCCATGTTCCCTAATGAGTTGCCCCTCTAGTGGCAGCAATATTGACTATGTGTGGAAACCAGAGCCATACCTTCATAACATGGTTCTAAACTGGGACGGCATTGCGAAAGCTGCCTCCTAAACTTTTACACTTAACGTTCCAGAGGTTTCAAACGGACCTCAACCATCTATAACTTAAGGGCGGAAGATTTCAACAGCCTCGCGGACTTCTGCTTTTATAGCACGGAGAAATGACTCGGCAAGCTACTTAACGGGCAACATAAGCCACATCATCTGCTTCATCAAATTCTTTTTTTTTAATGCCTGACATAGCTTTATCGTTTTACGACTTGATAACAACTTAATGCCTTGCGAACAGCTATTACAACCTAAGCCATAACTTCCAAGAAACGCGACACGTTGTGTTCTAGGTTGCTAAACCTATATTCCAAAAAATACACATGCCTTTTTCCTCTAAAAACGTGAGCTTATTTGTACGGTAAAACCTCGCACACGGAAATCTTAGATGTCTGGTTTATGTTTGCTGACCTATCGCTCTCTTAACGTTAAGCACGACTGTACTGAAAGCAAACCTCCCCAACGTTTCTTCTCTTGCCTGCGTTCCGAGCCACTGCGTATCTATGCCCCAGTTACTGATTGGCCCAGCCCATCCCTTTATTACGTGTTTGCGCTAACTTCAGTATAACACATATATGTGGACCCCGGGCGAGGATCTTGTTCGTTGTAATTGTATTCTTTAGCAATAGTTTCACAGCTTAGGCACTCACAGTAGGTGGTGTGAATGTGTAAACTACAACGTTCTCATCGCGATTAAGACATAGCTGACGTCACCATTTCGTCAGACGCCTAACTCAATTACTCATTTGAGCTAACCAAATCATGCGTGCATAAGCTTATACGCTTTTGACGCCAACACAAACGTTTTACAGTCTACATATCCTAACTCGCTTGAAAGGTAATGTTGCTCGGATAAGCCAGACAATCTTATCTTACGGAAAGCGTCTCGCAACAGGCTGTTTTTTTTTCTTGCATGTAATGGGAACCACTGAATGAAAGAGAGCAAGAAAATTTGGCGCACCTCGACCGGAAGATATACATTTATGTAATGCCAGACAATCCAATCAGTCGGAACAGGGAAACGGCAGGGAGCGAAAAAACACTTCAAAAGTGCCGGCCACCTATTGTCGGCAATGACTTCTAAGTATAAGCCGACTCAAGCGATAGCGGACACGATATAACATACAGCGATATTACAATGTGGTCACATTACAATAATGGTTGATAATGCCATTAACATGGCCCAATCAGCATTTTATTCCTTTAATCGATCCTTGCCCAACTTAACGGAAAGCGAAGGCATACTTTCTATTATACTACTGTATTGGCGAAATTAGACTTGCGCCGATATATCATATGAACACATTTCCGATGAAAAAGGAGGATATTTTACAGGTAATGAAATAAGTGTTCCCTTTACGTCCCTATTTATTTATGAATGGACCAAAGCTGAAAGTGTTGGCCGTCAGTTAAAGCCAAAAAGCCCACAGCTGTTCGGAACTTAAGAATGTTGCTAGCCTATAAAGACGTGAACGAGTTATTTATAGGAGCGCATGGGTTCGGGGGACTTGAAACTTGTTTTTTTCCCCAGCTTTCCCGCAAAGCTTCTCCACTCAGTCTTACACGTCAAGACAATGCGCAGAAGAGTGTACTGCAATCTAACTTGGCAAATAAATCACTAAGGTTTTGGCTAATCTCGGTTCCTAATTAGCTGAAAGATAAGACGAAAGGAAGCTCCTAATAACGAGGTTCTAAAACAATGCCCATGTAAACAAAGCTTAGGACTTCTCTTGTTCTTTACAATTAAACTAAACAGCAAGATCTGCTATGTAAACACGGATGAAAATTCAGTGGAAAATTACTCGACCTTTTAAGTAACATGGACCTGTCACTCCTAGCTATTTAAGCACACGGAAGTTGCGGCCGCGACGTTCAAATCCTAGCACAGCAGAGAATTTTAACCCATATTGCTGTTTTGCTACCCATTTCCCTCCACTTCCCTCAGCACCCCGATATTTGTATTTACTTACGATGTAAAAGCCATACCCCCCTAATTCGGTGCCATGTTTATTTACGTGTGTTTCTAAAGGCTTAAGGAGTATAAATAAATAAAAATGAATGGCTCGTCGAACGTCGACATTATTCACGAACAATGGAAAGTTTCTCTTTCTGATAATCCAGTATAGACACAATTCAAAGTCCATGACTAAACGCAATTTTCATTGTTGATAGGTATCGTATCTTTTCTGTAAACAAAGTCCTTCAGACGACTGGGAATGACTGTCTACAACAATCAAATTTACGTCAAGCTACTCTTTAGGTCTATGACATTTAACTCCTGACGTTATGGCCCTATTACAGGGATCTGGTCGTTGTCTGCGCCTACACTTTGGCTGCTGCCACGACAAACTTGACCCAGCACCGCATCCGCCCTTCCGTATTCCAGCAAAAACGATGTTAAGCCTAAGAATAGCCACCGGGGGTTTTAAAGACATTGCTGCTGCGGAAGAGAGAAGACAAGATTGCTAGCAACGCCCCACCTCTCTACTCCTTGTAACGCAGTTTAAATAATGTTATTTAAATTGACAAGGTTGCGTATGAAGCATCTGACCGAATGTAAGATTACGAAACTGTACTCTTCAATAAAAGCTCATGCAGATTTTCCAGCCACAATTATGAAATAGATCATATTTTCCAAAAACTCAATAGAAATTTTGAAACCTATCTGTTGCAAGTTACAACATCCCACACCGTCTATCAAATATTTCGAAATATTATTAATATGGAAAACTACTACATGTAGCCCAAGAAAATTAAACGAGAAACTTTCACTCTCGAGGCCATTTACAGCATCCAAACGACTCAAGAGCTAACCTTCTGTCCCCGTCCAGCAACAATACCAAATTAGGAAGAAGCGTTACCATCCCTATGTCGAGGGGCGCTTACTTTGACGTATCCAGAAGGACACGTATAAGTAGGCAAATACATATTTGGGAAGTGGATGTTTTTGCCGCTGGTTGGAATACAGCTAAAGGTTCGTGATTCATCACAATCATAAGTCTCCAAAAACTAGTATAAAAACCATACGTTAGAACGGAGTTTTCTAAAAAAAAAGCTCCAAGAGGTGCCCAGGCACATTCCGATACATTAAAACATTTGCACCTCTAACTAAATATGGGTTCTTTTTTACGACAACGAGCGAGAAGCATCTAACGAAGCCCGTCGAACGTGACCGGCATCCCTGTGGATTCAAAAGTCATTTCACCCGATCCTCGCTAGATCCTCTACTCCTTAGCTTCAGCATGACACATGCAGCTAAGTAACGGCGAGACAGTTCAAGTTGCAACAAACAGCAAGACGACTCGCTCATTTACAGTGCCAAAACCAGACCAAATCATATGGCCACTTAAAAGGCAATAGGGAAAAACAAGTCCCACGTCCCACTGTCAATCCCACGCATCTATCGCATCCAATCCGGCGTTAAATGGCAGCGGACATCCCGCGAACATAAGAGGTTTCCGAAGCCTGCAAGTCCAGCGATTCTGTATGAAATCATACGCCTTGAAATCCGAAGCTTTTCTGTTCGCAACACTTTAATATCTGTGTAGAACGGGTACGCGAAACGAAAAATAGCTTCAACGTTCATTTTAAACGTCGATTGAAATGGGAGGTTCGATGTTGCCGTACAACTAAAACCAAAATGTCCAAAGAAAGGCAATCGTGTGCTTGGATCGTTTTTTCTCACGCAAGTCCAGTCCAGACAGAACAAAAAATAGCACGTGTTCTGTCATACGATACTTTTTTTTCTCAAACATGCAGATTTCATAGTTTTTCAATCTTGGAAACGTGAAAGGCATTCCTTTCGTGATCCTTTCGTGCAAACTACCCACTAGGTCTCAACTTTCGTATGCGGCCAGCTTGTATGTGTCGGAGACACCGGGTGACATCATATGATAAACAGAAAGGAAAACAATAAGTGTCCGCCAATGTATTCGAATCTCAAACCTGATTCTTTTCAATGGGGAAAACGTGAACACCTAAATCAGTCGCTCTATAAAACCAAGCTGATTGGACAGGTTCTCCATTATATCCATGACCGCCAAACTATTCCTTTTGGCTAGGTTATGCAGAAGACACATCATGTGCCAAGAAAGCCACGATACGCAGGTGAATTCACTGAGCAAATCGGCAAAGATACGCCGGTTGCAGAGCAAAGATCTTTTAATAGCCTTCACCTCCAGCTTTTCCCCAACACCGTGAAAAAACCTATAGGCTGAAGTTTTTAATGATCCAGGCACATTGTTCATGATGGAGGTGGACCTCTACCTTCTCCAAACTAATTTTACGCCAATTCCCCAACACAACGGACCCAGAATTGTTGCTGGTCACTCTGTCAACCGCCTTGGAACCCTCCTCAACCTCGCAGGACAATGGGACAAGGCTGCAAGCCCTCCAGGAAAGGGTTCTTATGCACTCCAGCTTGCTCCAGCCACAAGTTGACTATCACTTACCTCCGAATCTGTAGCATGGACGTGAGAAACCATAGTCGAGGCAGCTACCACGACGACCAAGACGATGCAGACGGCGCGAAACGAACAAAAAAGGTTTCCATGGCAGCGAAGATGACTGCTCTCGCCCCGCCCACGCCCCGCGTGTCTCAATCCCATGCTTCACCTGTTCAAAATTACATTTCATTAGCGCCACATTCTTACAACATCAATGGTGACAAGAAAAACGCCAGCATCTCTTATTTTTGTATTTTAAAAAAATCGCGTGACAATTCCTCCTAAAAAAAAGACCTCGTCAAGTTAAGGGATTCTTGAAGCATACAACTTCGACATACGCGATGGAACAAATTCCAAACGATTCTGAAATTCTAGGAGGTGTTACATGACGTCAGGCAAAGCGTTCACTAGGTTGGAAGCTTCAAAACTTAGCATTCATGTTAAGGCTATCAGTTATCAACCCGCTATCTGGGGGTTCCATCCCCCTTACCCTCCCTCGCCTATGCCCACCTTCCCTTATACCTTTCTATAGTTCGTCATCATGAATAACATGGCCAGGTATAGGTTTAAAAGGCCAGGTAAAGTTGGTTCAGTTGTTGCTCCTTGGCCTTCTCCGTCTCCGGTCTGATAAAAAAAAGCTCTCTGTTCATGTAACGTTTCAAGCACAGCCCACACACAAAAGTCGCTAAGACACCCTAGAATCGGGGCTGATAAACCAGACGCCCTTCCTTTTTAGCCCACGTATACAAGTGATTTTTCCTTTTTCTTACAAAATAAAATAAAGCAAAAAGACGGTCATTACCGGAAAAGCTTAAAATAATAACAGACGCCGGTAAAAAGAGGATCCACCCATTGGGTTCTGGCGCCGCGACCAAATAACAAACACTACAGTTAACAGTCTTGTAAAAAATCATACATCCCGTCTTCTTTTCCTTCAAAACTAACTAAAGCATAATATAACAAGCCGTGAAAAAAAGAGCCGAGTTAAACAGCTGGGATCTTTCGTTTCGTTTATGACAGTTGAGTTCCTTTCCAAGCCTGTCTATGCCGGGGATTACGATGTGGGCTGGGAATGTGACAAGTTCATCATTGCGGAACAAGAGCAGAAAACACTCCATAGAGAGATAAGCGCAGACCCAACAGGAGATGAAAGTAACGAGTCTGTGGAACGCTGAGTGCATGACAAATCGTTCTTATGTAGGGTTTCTATGCTCATTACGCGCTCAGCTGCGCACATTTGGCTCATATCTCCTGACAAGAAAGCCTCGAAAATCCCACAAGGAGACCAACTAATAAGCTGCTGGATCAAAGGTCGGGCCGTGTCCTACATATTTAGAATGGTATGAGCGAAAAGAACAAGAGCGAGAAGGGGGTTGGCGCGTTTCTCGCATACATCGAGAAATACACTGGGCCGGCTTGTTCTTGTTGATGTGCGGCGAGGTAGAAATGGTAAGTATCACATCACGCCGCAAAAACCCGCCTCCCCTGACGTCTTTTCTCCACCTCACCTTCATATTTTCCAAAACACGCCTCTCGTTGGAGTTCCCTTATATACGTATAACACATACAAGCTTACCTTAAGTAGTTCTTGACTTTTTTTCAATTTAGGTAGGTCAGCTTCCCAGACAAAGGATTCACCGCAAAATACTTGAACAAATAATCCTCAAACAAGGCACGCTGAAGACGCGAAAAAGATCATTCGGCACTAGAACTATTGGCACTTTCCCCCTAATTGGGTGAAAAAGGAAGCACCTGAATTCCCTAGATTGGAAGGAATAATGCACTAGGATGAAAAAAAAATCAGAAGTTTTTTTCTGTTCTTCGCGGAGTAGGCCAAGTGAAGAAGGTAAAAGTTCGAGTGTTCCGCAGCTAACGTTCCTTATAGTTCTCACTTCTGAAAAAGTGACGGTCTCTGATGCTCCGCACGGTCCGCGGATCCAGGGAACACTGCCAGGCCCGACTATTCCTAAGCTTACTCCTTAGAGCGCTCGGAGCTAGTTTCTCTAGACACCGAAAGTCTTCCCAAACGAGTCTTAGCTTATTCTGGCTTACATATGGCTAAAAGCGCCCTCGAAAAGCATATGCGAGAAAAACGTTCAAAGAAGAAGCAACAAACGAAACAAAAGAGGAGGGACTTCAGACCCATAGGTGCGAGAGATTAGAGAGGTCTTTGATTCGGACTTTGTTGCATTTCGATTATGGGCACCTAACTTACCGATAACATAATCGCCAAGCTATACTTGTGGAAACCCAAAAAAGAACAATCAAGAAATCGGAGGAGGAGTGCCGGGCACAACTAAAATAAAGTTATATTTAAAAAAAATCTTATCGAAACCAAAGTGAAGAAACAGTGAAGAAACTTTTGGCGCTACAAAACCTCTTTTTGAGGACATGCTACAAGTATATACATTGGAATTCGACCTTTTCTACTGTTTATTTAAGTTTGCGAGGTTTTTGCAGTGGGCTGCGCTTGTAAGGGACGTGGCCAAAGTCACAGTGATAGAATGCGACTAGAATTTCTTAAGTTTTGTTTTGCAGCGATTCGTCATACGCGTTTGTGTTTCCCCTCCCCAACAGAGTAGGAGCGTCCTGTCCTTATTGGGCTATTAACAAGGAATATATAATACATCATAGTATGTGCATGGCATTTCCGAAGGTCTTTTTTTCATCCCAGCCATCAAAATGCCAAAGCGTCAAGCTTATGTAGAACTCGTGCATAAGACTTATACTTATACTACGACACGAAACTTAGAAGGATTCAGTGCTGGGGTTAAGTAACACTTTTTGGCAATCGGGTTTAATCCTATCCGTGGAGTCACATTTCAAAGAAATGGTTCTTATTTGGCGTGTAAATATAAATAACAGCAACAGGAAGAAAGAGTCATGCAACTTACTCCCAAACACACAGACGCACACATACATTTCCTGTGTGTTCTTTTTTAAGGCTCACTAGAATACTACATAAACTGCAGCGGAAATTGCTCGGCGTTTCATAGGAAATCCAGCGTTCATTTTTAGCAGCTTGCTAGTGCGAACTTTCCATTGCGCTCGTGGTTGAGCAAGACCACCATCCCTTGACAGGTGTCTGAATTTATACAAGCTGCATTCCAACGCGTTTATGGACCCGAGTGAAGAGAGCTTAAATTAAAATATGAAAAGTCTACTCGCCTTCGCGCTCCCAAGACGTCCGACACAAGCCGAAAAGAGCTTTGAACCTTTCCAAACAGCAATAGGCTTGGTTTGGGTTTCCTCAATGAACCTGGATAACGATGCCGTACGCATGAGCAGGCCGTACAGAAAAACACACGGGACTTGGGAAATACGACAGAACAAAACACAAGTAGGGTGTGCCAAATAAGGCGTCTTATTGTGTACAGGCGTGTCAAGGTCGCTTCTGATTTTCGTACCCCTCGAGACGCAGCTTTATTAGACCTCCCATAATGACCCTGGCTAAATAAAAACGGGAAGAAGCACAGAAATTAGGTGAATAGGTTGCTAGGTGGTCAAAGCAAAGCTTACAAGCGGATGGCTGTGGTAGGGCCCATCATCCTCCTACCTGCACCTGCAAAATTCATAGGTATTAGGCATACTACCTGGCTGGAAATACGGCTGGAGGCATCTTCTTCCCTTTTCTAAACATTCCCCGGGCTGTGGCACGTACGCTTGCTCGCATATACAGGTTTTGATTTTACCGCTGTGACTACGTTTGGAAAATTTCTCCCGACACTAGCCAGGGCCAAGCCGTTCTTTTACTTCCACACATGGTCGGGTCTTGTTTGTTCAACAAGTCCCGAGTATTTTTCAGAACCAGTCGCAAAAGCTGGCTTGGCTGCATAGTTATAGTCACTCTGAGGTCTGAAAGTGAAGTTTTTATGTTCTTGTCCGCTTCTGTCTTCAATCTGAGGCCGTGAGACTGCATACTTGGGCCGGAAAATGGGAAAGATCGTCGAGTGCGTTCCTAACTTCTCCGAAGGAAGGAACAAAGAGGTAAAAAGTGTAATGTTTATAATTCTTCACTGTTACTTTCCTGTGGCCCTCGCTCATTCTCCCCTTCTCCCGTCCCTGGGGAGTCGTCGACGCTGTAGGCCCCCTTGGCTAGCATGTAGGTCTTGTTTTGGAGAAGATTCCGGTTTGCTCTGTTTATGTAAATCAACACCATAAAATTATGCACTGCGCTGTAGTATGCTCACACATTTTCATCACTTGGTTGTTTACAGATTATTGATGCCATTGCATCTGCAATTCGAAACACAAGCGGGGTTAGTTTACTCGACGTAGATCCCGGCTCGTCCACCAACAGAACCGTATACACTTTTGTGGGATCTCCCGAAGCCGTCGTTAGAGGCGCGCTAAATGGCGCCAAAATTGCATTCAAACTTATTAATATGAGCCAACATAAAGGCAAAAAATTAATTATACATGAAAAATGAATGCCTTAGTCATATCATTGCGTTGAATCATTGCAGGCGAGCATCCCCGTATGGGAGCCTTGGATGTGTGTCCATTTATTCCCGTCCGGGATGTGTCGGTGGAAGAATGCATTGCGTGTGCCAAACAATTTGGCGAGTTGCTATCACAGGAGTTGAATGTGCCTGTTTATTTGTACGGCATGGCAGCGGAAAAGGGAGATTATCGGACCACGTTGCCGCAAATTCGGGCTGGAGAGTACGAGGCTCTGAAAGACAAGCTCCAGAAAGCAGAATGGGCTCCAGATTTTGGTCCCGCCGAGTTCGTGGCGAATTGGGGCGCTACAGCCACGGGGGTTCGCAAATTTTTGATAGCGTATAACATCAACGTCCTGGGTACTAAAGAACAAGCTCATAGGTATATACATAGCTTGTTGAAAGGCAAAGACAAACAAACACAGCCTTCAACCGAATTTCCTCTTTCACAGAATTGCTCTAAATTTGCGAGAACAGGGACGAGGACCGAACGAACCTGGACGTCTCAAAGCCACCCAAGGGATTGGCTGGTGGTTAGAAGAAGCTAATATGGCCCAAATTTCGCTCAATTTGGTGGACCATGATATTACCCCCCTGCATGTTGCATATGAAGAAGTAAACATGAAAGAAATTAAGATTTTCTGAGGAATTTCTTATGATTAAATCCATGCGACTTAGGCTTGCAAAGATGCTCGCGAGATGAACGTGGCCATTACGGGCTCGGAAATCGTAGGTTTGCTACCCTTGAAGGGTCTGCTACAAGTAGCCAATTATTACATCGAGAAAGAAAAGCTAATTGTCTTGGAAGAAGACCAAAAAGTCCATCTCGCCATTAATCGCCTGGGGCTATCCTCGATCGCTCAGTTCAAACCCAAGTAGCAACATTTTTTTCTGAAAGGAAAGTATCGAACTTAAGAATCTGTTTCCCCAGGGAGAGAATCATTGAATACCGTTTGCAAGACGAAGCGGAGGGAAATTTATCTAATTTGTCTGTCGACAAGTTTGTTAGAAGTGTAGCTGCCCGTAGTCCAGCACCGGGCGGAGGAAGTGTCTCGGCATTGGTAGGATCTTTGGTAAGCTTGTCAATGGACGTGGGAGATTCCGGGCTATAGGACCTTAATATTCTTAAATTTTTTAACACAAAGGGCTGTGCTTTGGCTACAATGGTTGCTCAAATGACGTTCGGCAAACGACAATGGGAACATTTGGAATCTCAGATCCGTTTGATTCTGCCCGTTGTATTCCAAGCGATGGAAGAAGCTATTCCCATGATAGACGCTGATACGGAAGCTTTTAATCTTTACATGGTACAAGTTTTACTGTAAAAAAAAATAATCTCTAAACGAGGATTGGCACGTAGGCCGCCATGAAATTACCTCAACGAACCCAAGAGGAAAAAAGTGCCCGGGGAGTTGCCATGCAGGAGGGCTTGCGTCAAGCTGTTCAAGTTCCCTTGAAACTGGCTCAGCACCTCAACTCTGTTTGGCCTCATGTCATAGCATTGGCTCGGATTGGCAACATCAATTGCAAATCTGACCTACAAGTATAACCTCCAGCCACTCCTCGACGGTTTGGGTAGAACCAGGATTTTATGATACATTTCCTTTTCTAGGTTGGCGCCGAGTGCTTACGTGCAGGCGTCAAGGGAGCCATTTACAACGTCTCGATTAACATCGATGGCATCATCGACGACGACTTCAAGTCTGGTATCCATGCCGAAATGAGGAAGCAGACAGAGGCGGCTCAAACTCAAATGAAACGAGTTTTGCAAGAATTGGACGCTCGCAAGGATGAAACGCCTGTGACTTCATCTTAATTTTCTTTTGTATTGCCTTTATAGTGATCTGTCAAGACGTTCCCACTGATTGTGCTTCGTTTTTACGGTTTGAACTTGTCCAGGGTAGGGTAATAGGTCGTTCCTCGGGTAGTCAAGCAATGGCGTAAGGCATCCTGTGCCAAATGTAACTCGCGATAAGGAGGAGTCGTGAGATTTTCCGCTTTTTCAATAAAAGTCATTAGGGGTTTGATAGCGTCTTCGACATAACCTTTTCCCAAGCTGTCCATTCCTTGGCAATAGATCGCTTCCACAGTTTCTAGCGTCTTAAGCAAACTAGCTACGGGGTACGCTTTTTTGCAAGACATACAAATGGCATTTTGGGAAGGATGAATCACCAGCTTTTGTTTACAGTTTCCAGATGGACACGTGAATTGCGGTCTAGAGGTCAGCTGATCATATACGGGCCAGTCTTCCTTACAAGCTTGGCAACAGCAATCAAACCAGTATCTGCCTTTCAGATAATTTTGTCGCTGTCTTTTGCCCATACTCATGAACATGGGACCGTAATTCTCCGCTATCATTTCCCTTGGCGCAATGGTTCGAGTGCTCGTTAAGACGAGGGTCGTTCCGTGAAAATATCTGACAAAACACGATAAGCAATCAGAAAAAAAGAAAAAAGGAGAAATTAAAGAGTTCATACCTGCTTACGGCCGGATAACAAGAATGGTTACAAAAAGCTACAGTATTATAAATTCCAGCCCCGAGGCAAACAGGTTGGAATTTCCGAACGTTGTTTACTTCGGGTTGAATCTGCTCCAAGATTTCGTGAGCGTTAAACTGGACGATATGCAAATTGCGCAACAGTAATTGGGCAATCCATAATTCTTCTCCTCGCAGGGCTTCTGTGGTTGTCAAAAACAAATAAGCATTTACGGTCGTAAAAATAAAAGGATCTTGCTGATCACCTGTGTTGGAAACTGTCTTTAAATAATTGCCAGCTTGCAGGCATTTGAGCAGAAATACAGCCATTACGGTGCGGTCAAACATATCGGATGAGGCTCGAGAACTTTCGAGGGTGCAAAGATTGTAAAAGGTCTCGTATTTATCCGCTTCGTACACTCCATCTTCGTTCAATCGCACAGCGTCTTCTTGTGGGTGAAAATCACCTCGTAGATTCGTGAAGTTTTTAACGCTCTGTCGAGTCAATATTCGCATAGCCAGCCACGACAGGATGCTGATGCCCGATCCAATTAACACATCCAAAATTGGGCATTCAATGGCGTGGTAGCTTTGAGCTTGTTCGAGGCATTGTAGACCGCAGAAGGCGACACTTCTGCAGTTATTACACGCGTACGCTACTTTTATTCTGCGTTGAAACGAAAGTTCACTACCCGTAACAAAACTGATTCTATTTTGACTTTACCTCTGGAAGCAGTGATGACAATGGGAACCGAATTTGTCGGGCACAAGACAAGCTGCGAAGGGGCTTTCGACCAAAACCGTTTCCCCCGGCTTTATTTCCTCTTTGGCGACAGCATACCTGCCCATATCCGTGGATACCGAAATATCGAAGCTTTTCGAAGCATTGGCGAACGTAACGTTACCAGGTTTACACAATGCCGGTTTTGGAGGAACCATATCTTCTACAACGAATCAAGGTAGAAGATGTTTTAACTGTAAATTAATGTTTATGAATGCTTTATAATTGTAAGGCTATTTATAATTTGAAAGTGATGACTTTTTCGATAGAAACATCAACAGTCGGTGAGCTGCGTGCAAAATGAACTACCCTATCTAATTGCGAAATATCTTTCCAACTTCTCATGCTAGAAGCGGAAAACCCTTTGTTATTATAGAAATACGCGTACTACTAGTTGCTTTTGCTGGCTTTTCTAATTTATTTTGCAAATCTGCCTTGAGCTGCTCCATTTTCTCTTTGGTCAAACTTTCGGCTTTATCCAGACAGCCGAGGAATATTTTGTACGCCGTGTCTGATTTCTGCGACTCGTTCAATTGGTGGTAACATTGAGCCATGCGATCGTACAGCTTGTATCGTTGATTCTCTGGATAACCACTTTGCAAAGCGTACTGGGTATCTTGTAAGCACAGCTGCCATTCTTTCAAATGTAGCAATGTTGCCGAACGATTAGCTAAGGCAAGGGCCAATGCCGGTTTCTCTTCTTTTACTAAACACCAAATAAACAGAAAACGTAATCAGAAATAAGAAAACCCCAGCGAAATGCCCAGATAGAACCATACCTGAGGATGGAGCCGGAGCAAAAATTACGCTTTGGCTATACAATAGCAAAGCTTTGGCGAACTGTTTCTTTTCAAAGGCTTCGTTCCCTTGTAAACGCTTCTGGACAGCTTCGTTCACATCTTTGGCTTTAAACATGGAGCAAAGCGAAAGTTTGCGGGCGTTGGACAAACCCCACACGTAGCTAAGTTTGGCTGCTGAATCTATGCATTCTGCCCATTGAACTTGGTCCATCTCTTCTTTAACGGATGCCAAAAAATCATTGAAAAACCCCTCCTTTTGTGACTGTAAAGTTAAACTGTTACACAACTGACGGTAATCCGGGTTTTTTGCCAATTCCTCCATATTTATTCTTGAACACAATCTTGCCGAAATACCAATGACAAATCACACATGCAGCAATCACGTCTGCACCTAAGCAACCCGACTAAAGGTCCTTCTCCCAACATAATACGGCTAAAGGCCTATTTTTAGACATAGCTTCCTGACTGGAAGTTTCGCTTCATCACAACAGCGAACAAAACATGGACGTACTGTCAACAGCCAATAGGTTTTAAATAAAAAAGTTACGAAAGTGGAAATACAAGCCGTTTCCAAATCATAGTTACTGCGTGCAGGTACACGAAAGGACGTTATGCTAGATGAAGTACATGTGATCGAGGTTACTGACTACGGCGCTCGCATCTTACGCTCTGTTTCAGTTTCCGATCTAAGAAAACATTGTACATGAAAACCGCATTGTAATCTGTAATAACTACTTATTGAAATAGAGTCTTTGTCAAAAAGCAGCTAAAACGGGCGCAACAAAACCGTGCCGGATTTGAAACCGAACAAGTACAACGAGGGAAAACGTGACAATTGATTTGTAAGCGTTTCCAAATCGTCAATGCATACTTTGCAGTCATCCCATAAAACATGGTAATGACTACTGAAGTTGAGATGATTAAACAACGCGACCTCCAACTTCATCCATCTCATTCCGAAGCCCCATTCCATACGCTTTCAGACCGGCATTGATATTCCGGTCAAAGCTTCTAAATGACTGCATAATCCTTTTTTCGTACATGAGCATGGGTACTACATTTGCATGGATTCACTTTTTGAGCTTGTTGTGGCGTCAAATCGCTGGCAACCACCGGTATTGGTACTACAATACTACACGACACAACTATAAAAGTAATCCATTATACATATTAATGACGTTATACTAAAATAGAGTACCTCCCTAGGTAATCTTAGACAAGGCAACCTACGAAACTCTCAAGTTTTCCCCCGCACTTTTGCTTAATCTTATCTATTACATATACCATGCGGCCATTCTGCTAAAATACTCTTAGCCCCATACAGGCCCGTACTCAGGATTTTTTTTTTTTTTGGGGGGGGGGTTAACCCGAGAACTTGAAATCCTATTTTTGTCTTATACCATCTTTCCGGTAAGGAAAGGGGGATACGAAAAAGAAGAAAAGTTATCGCGTTTTTCGCGGGTACGGGCCTGGCCCCATAGCTTATTGGCAACAGGAAAGTCCAACAGTCTGTCCTCCCTCTTTGGGTCCCTATCTCATATAACCATTTCCTAACCTTCTGCGAAAGTCAAAGTTCAGAAATTGACCTATTAAAAACCGCAGGCTTTGAATATATGGCCCAACGCTTATATAGTTGACAGCTTCTATGGTTAACAGTGTAATGTAGTTTTTACTTTTCGCTCGCTCGCTTCCTATTTGCACCCATTCTGTCTCAGACTAGACTTAAAGCGGGTTCCACTTGCTGCACTGGTGCAATATTTTTGGCACTCATAGCGTTTTCAACTGGGAACCCTGGTGCATCACTTTTTGCCCTGAATGCCTCAAATTCACTGTTGCAACTTGCAACACTCAATTTTGTGGCACAACACACAATTTTGTGGGATTCAGTGCAAAAACTGCTGCACCAGGGTTCCCAGTTGAGAGTTGAAAACGCTATCAGTGTGTCAAACTTGTATATCTTTTACACACTGTCTATACACACTGAGTGCGAAAAATATTGCACCAGACCAGTGCAGCAAGTGGAACCCGCTATCAGAAATCGTTCGAAATGGGATCGAATAGATTAAGTGGTAACTAACGTTTCCTTCTTTAAAGTTGTAAAACTCATTTCTTCACAAACACTCCCAGTCTTCTTCCTATTTGTGACTGCAAGAAACGTGTTGGTGCAATCCACTACTTGTTTGTTGTGCACAGCGTGGTTCACACAAAGGGGCGGACTTCCTACGTCATCCGCGTTTATAGCTTTCGCGGCAAACTTGAATTGTAGCCGTAGGGAATGCGACCTTTTCTTAGGAAGTATCCTCAACAATCAACGTCTAGAGGTCGACAAGACAAGACTCGCTACTTCGTTGCAGTATACATATCACTCAGACTCAAACATGGCTGAAAAAGAAAAGAAGCTACAGCCATCAGCTTCACTAGCGGCTGTGGTGGTTGTAGAACATGAAGAGGAGACCTGTATAGTGACCAGACGGTAAGTGTTTCTTCCCTAAATGTTAAAATAATTTTGAGGGCATTATTGGTTTACTACTTTGCGTCATTTTAGCTTTTCTGGCGTTGGGGTATTTGGTGCCATCCAAGCTTCCTGCCATCTTATTATAATCGATAGTAACAGCGATTATCGATGTCTAGTCGTGTCGGTGTCGCTTTAGTTGCTAACGCTACCGCGCCTTGTGTGTGTTTGGGTGTGCCGGCGTCGTTGCTAGTTTTGGCTGGAAAAGCTGTATTTATTTCTGTTTGTGCTTAATCAACGTGTAGAATGAGTGAAGTCAAAGCCAAATCGGTGTCGAAGTCTGCAAGAAAACCTCCTGCTACACCGGCATCTAACGTAGCAAGTCCTCAAGTAAGCGCGCCTTCGTCGTCCAAAGGGTCAAGCCCTCTCAGTCCCACGCGGCTGACTCGTTTACAAGAAAAAGCGGAGTTGCAAAATTTGAATGATCGTTTAGCCGCTTATATTGATCGAGTACGCAATTTGGAATCCGAAAATAATCGTCTGACTATCCAAGTCCAAACTTCGCAAGAAACCATCACCAACCAAGTTACCAGTGTCAAGCATCTGTACGAAAAGGAGCTGTCCGAAACGCGCGGATTACTCGATGAATTGGCCAAAGATAAAGCTCGTTTGCAAATAGATTTTGGACGTACTAAAGGAGAAAATGAAGAATTAATTGCCAAGTAAGTCACATGGTTTTATTTACCTCGCATACTACCTTTGTATTGTATCATTCCCATTCTTTCTAACCTAGCACGAGCTAGCATTCCCCTAAAAATGTTGAATATAGTGTGCTTTGTTTGTAATCCACACTTTTTTTATGGCAAGCCTACCTGGGAGGTTGCATCGTAGGGGAGGGGGACGGGGATTATCATGGCACATATGGTTGGCTCGCCAGCACGAGGATGATGCTGCTTTCCCCCCTTTTTGTTAGGGAGGGAGGGAGAAAATAACAAATATAACCTAATTTCCGCCTGTCTCTGCCCTTTCTATATTCGACCCTACATTGTCCTATAAAAGTGTAAAAGTAACGTCAGCGATATTTTCAGCGTATGACGTCATTGAGATTTGTATGCTTGTGGCCGTTTTCTGCCCACGCTTTCTCTCACTAACCCGTTGGTCAACATAGAGTACATGTATTCTTGTTTTCTCTGTTTGCAGGCTGGCCAAAAAGGAGCATGATTTGGCGGTGGCTGAGAAATCGAATATTGCATTCGAATCGCGCGTCAATGACTTGAGTGCCCAGTTAAATCAAGCGCGTATGGAATTGAAGCGCGCCCAAGACGAATTAAAGGTATTCCTTACAAGCCAATCATTTTCAAAAAAATAATAATAAATGTTTTTTTCGATAGACTGCCGTTAGCGAGCGTGATAGGCTGCGTACTAAAGTGCCGGAGTTGAAGTCGCAACTGGAAGCTGAACTGCTAGCCCGCACTGATCTAGAGAACCGTATTACGTCTATGAGAGAAGAAGTGGCATTTAAGGCACAAGTAGGGATTTTTCTCTCGTCTGAGGATATTTTATATTTTGAAATCCGTTTGTGCAGGTTCATGAGCGGGAATTGGTCGAAACGCGTTCGTCTAAACAGACTGAAATCAGCGAGATTGATGGGAGACTGCAGGAGCAATATGAAGCCAGATTGCAAGAATCCTTGCAAGAGCTACGAGAGCAGTACGAAAGCCAGATTTTCCAGAACAAAGAAGAAATCCGTGCTCTCTATGAAAACAAGGTATTGAATATGTAATTTGGGAATATACGTTAACTAAACGTTTGGACTTCGGTTAAAACAGATGCGCGATATGGAGGAACGAGCGAAGCACCAATACGGCAGTTCGAATCAGTTGCAAGAGGAGCTTTTGCAATATAGAACACGCATCGATGGCATGACTTCCCGTGTGGCCGAGCTGGAATCGGCGAACGCCAGCCTTCAATCGCGTCTTCGTGATTTGGAGCGAAGCTTGGACAATGAGCGCTCTCAGCATGCCGATGCCTTGCTGCGCAACCAAAGCGAGATGGACCGTTTGCGTCAGCAAATGTCTTTGCAACTCCAAGAGTACCAGGACTTGATGGATATTCGCACAGCTTTGGACATGGAAATCGCGGCTTATCGCAAACTTCTCGAAGGAGAAGAAACTCGTTTGAATCTGAACAGCCCCAGACCGGGTTCAGCTACCGGCCGCATGACACCCCTAGGCAGAGCTACGCCATTGAGAGGCATCCGCCGAAAGCGTACCGTCTTGGAAGAATCGTCGAGTTACACTGTGGCTGACTTTAAGACCTCTTCGTCTGCCAAAGGTGAAATTGAAGTGGCAGAAGTTGATACGGAAGGCAAGTTTGTCAAGCTCATCAACAACGGGGATAAGGTATCAGACTGGGTTGAACTAATAGAATGTTTTGTATTTTAACGCTGTGGTTTTTTAGGAAATTTCTCTTAGTGGATGGCAAATTGTTCACACTGCTGCCGCCAATGAGACAGTTTACAAGTTCCATCGTACTTTGAAGCTTGCTGCTGGAGCATCGGTTTGTGTATGGTCGGCTGGTGTGGGTGCGAATCATGAACCGCCATCCAACTTGGTCATGAAGGAGCAACGTTGGTTTGTATCAGATTCTATGGTTACTGTGCTCGTCAACGCTGATGCAGAAGAGCAAGCTAGACGCGAGTGTGTAAGAGAACATACTTCGTCTGCTCTCAAGCGCCAAAGAGAGGAATTGAGAGGGAGCCGAGGAACGGAAGAGCTCCATCATCAACAAGTAATTATGACCCTTCCTTGTCTCTAGTTCCTTACTCTAATTAAGAATTGATGGGCTTTTGAGGCGTATGTTTAAATTTTGTTGTTAATTTCTTTTAATGTTTAACTATTTATTTATTTTTATTATTTTTTTACATTTTTAGGGTGATCCAGCTGGTCAAGAAAGGTGCACCATCATGTGACTAGCGGAGGGCGAATCCGCGTAGAACACGTTCTAACCCGTTACTCTTGAAATTCAAGTGGGAATCAATGTGGACCTTTTGTTTGGCATTTTCACACGTGTTGGGATGTTGAAGTTGCATTTTTGGGGTAACAGGCTTACAAGACGTCAAAGTTTTGCAATTCCTGGAGTACTTGAACAAAAATTGAATTATGTTCTCTTTTAACAATAATAAAATTTCATTAAGTGGGAAGTGGAAAGGTAGACAGTGACAGCTTTTCTCTCTTTAAAAAACCATGCCAGGAAAACCTGAACTGTCATTTTTTTTTATTCAAGCTTATTAGTTGAAACTTAGTGTGTAGGAAATGTAGACAAGGCGTGTACGCGAAATTCTCTTTATCAGTGAAAACGGATGGAATACAATTTTTTTAATGAATTGAGATCATACATGGAAAAAATTACTCTGGTTCATGTTTGCAATAAACAAAGCGTCAACTTTTAAACTTATTTAAACCGCTGGTAATGGTACTAAAGAGTCGGAAGGTAACGGCAAAGGTTTAGGTTCACGGGGTAATTTCCTCAGCACTTGCATCAGAACTTGACCATGTTTAATTCCCCGGAATACGCTAATGGCTTCTTGATGACTCAAACCGTTCAAAGCTTTCCCATTCACACACAAAATCTCGTCCCCTGTAGCAACAAACAAAAATAAGTAAGTACATATACTGTATAAGCAAACCAATAGTTTTTACCCTCTTTGAGTCCGTGTTCCTTGGCGGCTTGGCCTCCGGGGAAAACCGTCTTGACGAAAATTCCCAGCTCTCCTTTGGGCGAATCTTTGCCGCCAACAATGCTAAAGCCTAGTCCTTTTTTCCCAGCACCCTTTTCGAACGTTACGGTTAAAATAGCGTTTGTCGAAGCCCTGATATTTCGAGGTAGCGTGCAGAAAGTGAACTCGTCAGCCTAGATGAAAATTAAATTAGTCTCACATTTTTTAGGAACTGACAATTTGGAAGCGTTACTTGATAGACGGAGTGCCGTTTGAAACTGCTGCTAGCAGTTAGACTTGTTTTTTCAGGCTGACTTTTCCGGGTAGCAGACACGTTTGATTTGGGGGGTTGATCTTCTTCGAACACACCATCGTCTCCTTCGTTTTCAGCTTTAATTACAGGTGAGGAAAACAGCTCGAGCTGTTTGCAAGGCATAGGATGCGAAACGGCCCTAGTTCGAAATAGCGCGTTTGTTTGACTAGGGCCGGATTCGGACACGTGAGGTTCCTGTTTAGATCGGATTTCCACATCGGGCTCGTTCTCATTACTTTTTTCGGGCGTAAGATTCGCCAAGGTACTCCGACACGGCGCCGGGCTGTCGTTATTCGGGACTGGGGCTGTGACCACGGAATTCTGCAATTTTCTCCACAGTTCGGTTAGATTACGTGGCGACTGCAACGCAGGGCTTTGGGCTGGCTTTGCATGTGTGAATGCAACTTTAACGTTATGGATTCTATCACGAATCTTGTTTAAGGTGGGTGAACTCGACGAAAAATGCTTGGATGCTTGAACTTTGTTATTAGAACGCTTAAATTTGTCACTTCGGCCGTTTAATAAATGAGATACGTGGTTTCGAATTTGGCACCGTAATCCATGATGCTTTCGGTTCAGAGATGGCGTCAGCATCCCGGGCTCGCATGAATTACACATACGAGAACAAAGGGTGTGATTGTGAATGCATGATTTGGCGAATGCTGTGCCCGGTGGACTGAAAAGTGCATCGTCTCGTACCAAAAACTCGCATCCAGATTCCGATAAGCGTCTGAGCGCAATGGAAAAGTCTTCACGTGACTCGGATCCTCTCGGGCTAGAAGGTAAGGAAAACGAATGTACCCGTTGTGGAGGTTGCGGAAGGGTTTTCATTCTCGACAGGAATTGAGTGTTGTCTTCTTGCAAGCATTTGCGAAGGCTTCCTACTCTCGTAAAGGTTTGGCCACTCTGGAATCCACCGTGCTCATCTTCGTCCGAGTCGTCTGACTGGCTACTATTTTCTCTAGTCACAAACTTCTTGTCGTGAATGCTGGCCGATCGCTTGATCTTGTTCCCGGTGGGAGGACTTACGTCAGGCTTATCTTCTGATTTAACCGATCGCTGCAACTTGCTGCTAAAAGACCAAGATCTTCTCTTTCGCATACCGTCTTGCAACAAGTGCATTTTGTGCCTCAAAAGCGAGACCCAGGGGCTTTCAGCCTCGTTGGATGAATCATGCATTTCCTGTTGGTCTGCTAAACTGGGGCTACAAATGGAGGCGTTGTGTTCAGAAGTAGGTCCACGGTCCTGATCGAAATGATTAGAAGTCTCCCTCGCCGGGTCTCCTCGCTTGTCAGTCAGTATTAAGCCTATGGGCGGCATTTCTGTCAAAAGAAATCAGAGAAACATGAGATGAAAGCCTCTTTTTACCCGAGTCTTATTATAGGAAGTATGTGGAAACGAGGGGCACTACTCCAACAGTTGGCCACAAAGCTGTATGGAATATGGATCGATCCGAGCAAGTCAGGCAAGAGCAATTGCGATCTAATTGCTACCCAAAAGTATAGACCTGGGCGGCTTTTCTTTGGTTTATACCTTAGCGTTTACAAGCCTTTTTCCAAGGCTGGACCATGATTTTCTTGTTTTCCAGCCAAAAGAGCTTCCAGATAAGTCGCCCCCAAACCTCGAAAAGGTCTCTCGGTGTACTAATGATCCTCTTTTACCTCGCACTTTTCAGTTTTAGCCCTAATGAGGACCCTTGTCACGAAAATGAAAGTGGTCTACCAGTCTGTGATTTAAAGGGCTCCAAATCAAGTAGTCACATGGTTCATAGTTTCATGTTTACGAGTAGTCGCGCCAGATACCACAATTCTATGTTGTCCTTTTCTTCTGACAACTTTATCTGTTCGTGTTCATTCTTTGACTCAGTCGAGACCAAACACCACAGGAGCTATAATTCAAATATACGTTCTGGAACGTCTTAATACATTATGGATGAAGGGAGAAGTCTGGAAAGTCTGCAGGAGCCGAGTGAAATTTTCACACTTTCCGAAACGTTTTTCCCTTTCGTCTCGTTCGGGAACATAAAGGCGTTTGTTATGCATATCGTGTGGTCGGTGCTTGGATCATGCGGGTTTTTGCCAACTCCATTTTTAAGCATGTGTAAAAAGGGAAAAACGACCCCTATGCTATCTGCATTCTTTCCTAGTCCGCCCCCCGTGTTTAGGTTCGCATATCAGGTTTAGGCCTTTTCTTCCCATGCTAAATTCTCTTTCGATGATGAGGCGAGCTATTCGTGTAAAATCCCCAAGGCTACAACTATACTAGTAACGAGATCTATAGATCTACAGATCTCGTTACTATATTTGTTACTAGTATGTATTCCGAAGAAAAGTTGTACGAACGAGGGCGAAGCCCTCTTTTTATCAAACTCCTAGGATTGCTTTCAGCCAGGTGGTATGTGTCATGCCATTGAAAAATTAGTTTAGAAAATAATAAAAAAATAACTAGTTAAAAACTCTCACCGTTTTCACTCAAGCGTCATAAAACTCCAACAATAAAACAAGCCTGCTTTACACCACGCAGTATGTAAGAGAAATAACGTCTCACACGCTGCTCAACGAACTACACCATGCAAGTTTTCACCCACGTTCTACGCGTTTTTAATGACACCTTTCCACTAATCTGCGTTGTGCATGGGTATGCTTCCCACTCTTGTGTGAAACCAAGACTGTTTTATCGTTCTGCAAGTGCGAATCTTCTTGACGGTTTGCCTTGTAGCCCCTTCCAGTGTGCAGCTCGGGGTGGGGGGAATATCCTTGCAGATAACATGTTCAGACCAACAGGGGCAGAGCAACCCCCACTCCAACAATGAATTTTCACCCTTTTTCCAGGTTCTCGTACTTAGTCATGGGGCACCGGACGAAAAACATGGGCCTATGAACCCTTCGGGATGATTTTCTGGGGGCAACCATGAGTATACATCCCCCACTTATGTATAGTCATAATGCTTCTGTACTGCACAGCATACTCAATGCAAATAAGCAAATGCGCAAATGCAATAACAACCTTGGCGTGTTCGAAAACTGTCATGCCTCCATGTGCCCTCACGTTTGCTTTCAGTTTGATCCCCAGGTGTGTCTTGTCACATCATGATTACAAAGATCTCTTCTGCCCCCACCTTTGCTGTCACGGTGCGTGTATGTTCTCTTATATGAAGAAGAGATGCGAACAACAGGGACGCAGGAAAAAGAGCTCGGATGACACACTAAAAACCTGGTCGCCAGTTGGCACAGTTTTGATGCGATATTCGACACCCCTTTGCACATGGTCTACGTAAGTATCCGCTTTTATGAGTTTCGATACACCGTTTCCCTTTCTATTCAACTAGCTAGTCTAATCTCCGCACAATCATCGCGTAAATAAGCTTTGAGCTAAATGCTGCAGAACGTTTGATACTAATATTGATTTTTACTATGCTAAAATTTGACAATTTTTACCTCTGACAGGTCCAATGTGGTTGCGCTTTTGGGACGGTTCGGAGGAATCGCGGGGCTTTTTCTTAAAATTTGGGTACAAGGATTTGCAACTCGATGTTCGGCGGGATAAACGAAGCAGTTTCGGTTGAGTGTCGATCGCAGCTGACACACCCATCATAAACGGACGCTTTGTTCACGTTTACAAGATTGAACGTTTCCGCAGTAAATGTGTATGACTCCTGAAAGCTTTAACTGGCACTGCTCTCGCTTATGGACGTCCGAATATAGTGCTGCTGAAGCACTCACTAAAAAAGAGCACGGAAAAGTCTCTCTGTTGCTGGTCTCAGCAGGAATCAATTAACGCTGCGCTGAGGAAATACGACACTAGGAGGGTCAGATAAAAGGTCAAGTGTAGACGGTAGACATGGGAAAGAAGAGAGGGTCCCCCTTACCCTTATTCGCAGCTTCAAGATGCGGGGAAAATGGTAGAAAAACAGAGCACACAATATATAGCCTTTACACTGTCAGGCTTTTGTCGTTATATTCAATAAAGAAAGACAGATCCTGTTTTTTTACACAACTATACTACTTTAACAGCTTCTTCCCTTTTTTACTTCCCAGGAATTTGAACAGCACTAAACTCATACTGAACGGGCCTTAAGGGGTCTGACCTTATTGTCCGAGAATAGCTTGATTACTGAACTTCAATGGGTTACGTTTCCCACTTCGTCAGTTCTGTCGCTAATTGAAAGGAAACAGTCGGGGAAGTTTTTATTTCCGTTAGTGGTCCCTTGCAGTGACGCATTGACGCTTAGTATGACGACTTAGTATAACTTTCTGATTTGACTCAAAACCACCAAGACGCAAGGGAGCGTACATGTTGGGGATCGTCAGTATATACGTATTGCGAAATTGGTATAATCTGTAAACCACAGAGAATGTATAATGGAACGAGCTGATAACCTTAAAAATACTAGTTAAATAACTACCATATTAGGCACAGCGTAGGGATATGTCAAACATTGACGTCCGTTCTGAAAAATCAAGTAGCTGAAATTGGTGTAATCTGTAAACCACACAGAATTGGTAATGTACCGAGCTGATAACCTTCAGAAATTGTTACATTATTGACCATGTTAGGCAGAGCGTCGAGTGATTTCGTGAACATTGCCCTACATTCTGACTTATAGCTAAACTTTGCCGCTATTATTTATTATTAGTATTGCTAATTTTTGTTATTATTTAGGTCACTGAGCTTTGGTTGCTGTTGCTATGAGTTTTCATGGTAGACTCAAGCATCGTACATGCTAAGAAAGCTAAATATAACTACAACTATCTTCACTATAACAAGCTACAACACCAGTCAATCGCGTATAAGTCAACCTCAAACTTCCTATTTTTGGTGAAGATAATTCACCGAGCTAACAGCCAACTCTTGTGGTGTAATAGAAAGGGGTTCTTGTATAATTAAAAGCGAAGATGTCTATGCCTGTGGTATTTTATTGGAAAGAAAGTGTATGTGTGTGTAAGATAGAAAAGCTCTGGGAAGGAAGTTTACGCTTGAGTTGACTGAGAAAGAAAGTAAAATTTATTATATGAGAACTTCATGTTTGTATTCTCACACGAGATTGTAGGGAAGGCAAGAACGTTTTTTGACCCTTACTTCCCTCCCCAAGCCTCCGATGAGTCGTAGATTAAACGCTCGATCTAAGAGCAAAGCCCACATGCCGTATAGAAGAAAAGAAAAACACTGCTGAGTCGTGGTGAATGATTGGTCAGTTATCATCCTAGTATGGAGATTAGAGGATCCCATAACCCTTACATTACCGTGTTTCGTTTAACTTTGGAAAGAAATTCTGTTAGCATTTGAAATGTATACCGAATGTGACTTTATGACTTCATAAATAACTGATGCTTTTGAGCCAAATGCAGTTTATTCAGAACGAAACAAATGAGGCTCGTATAATAACCTTGTGGCACTTGAAAACGTCATTCTTATCGTCGCCTTTTATGCATAAAGACATATGAGGGCTTATTCCTTATAAGTTAAAACCACCTTGCCAGCTTAGAATAGCTATGAAACTTCACATTGGATTAAAAAACGTGTCCTCCACCCTTCATTTTTAATTACTTTTCCTTTTTAAATCTCGAGATCGAATTCCGAACTCCCGTGATACACACGTATCGTATTGCTGCTTGCAGGGCCCCATTGTCTAATGCTTATTCCTCATTATTGGCGCCATTCACCGAAATGACTTCCCTGGTGTACTTTTGTAAAAATATGATAGATGACTCATGCACTAATGGATTCACCATGTCCGCCACTGTTCACGCCAACAGACAGCATTAGTGGCATTTTTGTCTCTCATTTGTTCATGGGGAAATCGTAGTTCACCTTAAAGTTTGTTTCCGTTCCACAATGTTCTTTTTTGCACCGAAAAATGCAAAATCCTTTCCACATTCCCGTGTTTTCGCACAAATAAATAAGAAAATATTATGTTGATAATAATGCGCGGGATGTTTTCGTTCGCTACTGTTGTTACGATTAGTTAGACCCGTCCCACAAAAGTTTCTAGAAACTTGAGGCTGAAATGACTACGTAAGCTTTTCGTACAGGGAATAGTCTAACTTCAGTTTGTTTCGGAAATAAAAGGAATCGTCGGTGTACAAAAAAGGAAGATGTCCTCATTTTATTGATTTTTTGTGTGGTTATTTTCATTTCATTTTTCCTGACCGCATTCAAATCCCTAGACTTTCCATATCTCCACCCATGGTCCACGTTTGATTATACATCACTGCCCCGTCCGTGGTCAGGTACATGGAAGAGTCCTTTTCTACACCTGAGCCTTCACCTCTCAGGAGTTGTGCTGCAGTTGCTCAACGCACCTGCGCTGGTGAAGACGGTTAACGTGCTCATTACGATATTTATTTGAAGAGCTGTCTGGAAATTAAAAGTTATAGACACGAAACCAACAACAAGACTGTGTTGTTGGTGTGGATTTAATCCTGACTTGACTCACATCACGGACTTTTTGGAGTAGCCAAAAATAATTGCAAGGTAAACGCCCAGCTTCATTTGCATTATTTACCAGTTTCGCTTTCGGAATGTGTGCCCCTTCTCCCGTCCGACCTAATCCTTAAAGTTTAGTCAAGCAGCATTAGAAAGTAATATTATTACTATTTTTTAGCACTGTCATAGTGAAGAACAAAAGGCATGAGAACGAATGAGGTGTCAAAAAGACCGTACTGCGATTCTCGACGAGCATTTTTTTCTCCAGAGCTTATAAGATTTGAGTCTATTTAAACTGTCAACATTGGTATGCGGCCCGTGATGGATACTGAGGCACTTCTCCCAAACATACCAAGCTGGCCAGTTTCTATACGTTGAAAAAATGTTATCAAATTTAGAAGACTATGCGGCCTTTGAAGTATGAGATAGCAAAAGTTACGGAAAAACGTAAAGAAAAACATACGGAACAGGTTTTTACCAGTGATGATGAGAGAGGGAAATTCCGAATTTGCATATCTATGCAGTACCGAGAAGTTTTTTTGTGACTCGGACTCCTACACTAAGGTCTTTACCTTGTACTAAAAAGACTGAGGAGATTGAAGGAAGATTGTGCAGGTCACGAAAAGCTTTCGATAAACTTAAACCCAAATCACAAGTTCACTTTCTAGGATTTTTTCGATTGTGCAGGGCACGGAAAGGTTTCGATAAACTTAAACTCGAAATCAACAAGTTCACTTTCTAGGATTGCTGCAACGATTTTGTATAGCTAAGATGTTTTAGATAAACACAAAACTTCTGGTCAAGTCGATTTACAGGAAAGATTCTGTGATCTAGTAGAACTTAGGAATATAAGCTTGTGAGCAGTTTTTATTACTATTTCCGTCTTGAAAGTAACTGGAACGGAAAAACGGGATTGCTCACGCCATAAAATTTAGTAGCGGATGACCATGTCCTTTAGCCCCCTATAGGCGTACCATTAACACAAGTTTAGTGTTTCATTGTCGTGAGCTAGAAATTGATGTATTATCGAAGTTAAAGTTGTGAAGCCCGTGGCTGGGTCTATCGTTTGCACCGTTACTTTAATGACACTTGTGCCTGTTAATAGACTAAGCCGAATGCGACCTGGTTGTAGAGTACCCTTATAGTATTCCCTCCATAATATTCAACCCCTCCGGAGCGAAAAGCCGTTGGAGGTGAAACTTTTTGGTGACGTTTGAGGTGAGGCGTGAGCTTTGAATTGTTATTGGCCCAGAAATGTCCGTTACAGGTAAACGGTATAGATCACTCCTCAAGATCCTTAGAGGCTTTGGTGGCAACACAAAGAAGGCGGATGTGAATTTTTGTTTTTGGAGGACATGGCAAATATGATCGATGAAGAGCAATTTAGTTCGCTTATACAACCTTTACTTTACGTACTAGACTATACAACTGCTACGTACTGTACAATACCGTTGAATTCTTCCTTCCTCATAGCAGTAGGTCACAATATCGGTGGCTAGTCAGGAAACCAGGCTGCGAGCTATAGAACCGATTTCAAGTTTAGGGTCAACTTGATGAGCGTTTTTGGGACAAAAGTTCCCATAGTTTAGTCTGCTCTGATTTCCATACTTCTTTTTAAGATTTTTTTTCAAAAGGGTACTATATTTTCCCACACATTTTCGTACGCTAATTCGGCTGCATGGACCCCACCGGGTTTCGTGTGTAGCACTGGGCCCGTGGATCTAATCCACTGGCTAGATAATGAATTTAAAGTGTAGCGGTTTTTTTTGCCTGCGTCAGCTTTTCGAATACCCTAAAACCCCCGGTTTTCGCTGAAAGCCCCGTGCTTCAACTTTCACAACATGAGCAAAAAACGCAACTTTGCCCTTTTGGAAGGAACAAAACGCAAATATTTAATTCTCGTTCCAGAAAGGTAGACTCGGTAAAAGTCTGTGAAAAAAGCAAAATAACGTTGTTGTTTTTTACCAGAAAATGGTAGAATCTTGAGGTAACGATCATAGATAATAGTCAAGGTCGTAACTAGGTTAGTAGTTTCGCAATCCGCCACTCCTTTGCTCTTATGGATTCTAAGAAAAGTCCGACGCATGTGTATGTGTTCTGTGCCACTCCGGGGTTGTATTTCGTGTGTGTTCACGAGTTTATTTGTTCCTGGTAAATAGAAGCAGCTCATAAAAAAGGCATTAATTCATTCAAAAGACAAGAAGAGTCGTTTAGGTTTTCCCGAACGTCTCTTACAAGTGGGCGGAGGTTATTCTCTTTCCTTTCCTATGTATCTTTGCCAGTGCATTGTTCGGGAGATATAACCGCATGAATTCGGAGCTTTTTGTAAACCTTTCTTTCTTTTTTGGTACCTTTGCCTCCTAGCTAAACAGACGTCAAGTCTCCCCGCACGCCATGCGACTCGCTTTGCCAGCACGGGATAATGCATGATGTGTATTCTAGAGTCGTTATTACAAAGACACGTTAATTGCCTGGGCACCTCAACTAAGCCGATGCTGTACCAAGGCATTCAGGTCAGCTATGGTCCCTCTTGTCCTCTTTTCCTTGATAGCTGCAAGCGCATCTAACCCACTAAAGGAAAAAAATAATTTCTTGGCAATGCGTTGGGCAATTTTTATGATTTTTTTTTCATCTTCCCATCTTTTTCATCTGTTGGTTCCCATTCCATCACTTCAACACTTTCGAGGTATATCATGATTTTTAAATTTTATTTTTTGCTTCACTCTCCCATTTCTAATTCGTCAAGCAAAAGCATTGTAATTACCTATTCTTTTAATTGTTGATGGAAAAGTAAATAAATGGGCAAACGCTTTCCTTGACATGGTTAACTGCTTCCTTTTAAATACAAATCGGCGTATACTGTATTATCCGAACGCAAAGAACCGTGTTAGCGGACTTTCGGTCACGTTTTTCAAAATTCGATGGTTTTTCCCAAATTGAAGTGAAACAAGTTAGGGTTCGCACACATTCACTTGCAGTTTGGAGCTGGAGCAGGGTGCAGATCAACTTTCTACATTTCTGACACTGTTTGCACGTGGTCTAAGTCAAACGGTAAAGTGTAAAAGTTATAGTCAGTTCTCAGTTGGCTTGGTGTCAGAGGAGCATTTAGAGGAGCACAAGGTGCTTAACCTGGAAAGTTAGTAACCTGGAAGTGGCTAAATCGTGATTCCGAACATCACTCGTACGAATACTTTTTAGTATTTCAGGAAGTCGAGTGCAAACGTCTGCTTCAGGTGATGGGCAAGGTAGGCCAAAGCGTTTTTTATTTCAGGGGAAAATAGAGCACTATTTAGTCTGTCATTAGCGTCGACTATTAACCTTTTCAACCTTAAAGCTCACTCGACAAACACAACTATATAATGACTAAGACTAAGCAGGTTAAACGGTATAATTTTTTGTACTTCCTATACGTTCCTTCTGCGGAAGTATCGGGAAAACGTTTTTGTTCTACTGACACAGTAATTATCGAGAAAACGGAATTTGGAACCCGTTTTTGACATTGATTGCTGTGGTCAACATACAACGTTTGAGTATTTCCTGTGTGATAGGAGAAAATAATGGGAAAAAATGGAGAAACTGGCCTTTTTGGGCACAAGCCATGCGCTATTACGATTTCCTACTCGGGGAGTCCTTCCTTTTTTTCTACTTGGGAATACTTCACACGTTCCTCTTTAGCCGGATTGATAGCAGTTTGTTGTTTTTCAACGCATATCTTACAGACGATGAGACTTTTTCGCCGGCGTTCATCTGACCCACATCCCCAGCTCGTTAGCCTAAGTCCTATTCCTACTGGGGAAATCAAGATAATTGGTAAAGAACAGGAAGCAACTTCGGCCGAGTTCCTGAAAGTAACCGCTTTTCCTGCGGTCATCGTCGAATCGACTTCACCCAAACCGAGAAGAAAAGGTAATTAAATCCCTACCAATTCAATGTAGCCCTACTTGAAAACCTTGCTGCGTAATCAAACACGTTTGTCTTTGTTTATTACCTCATAAACAGGTCCCTCAACATGGGGTAAGAAAGTAGGCAAGAAATTGGACTCGAAATCCGCTCCGACAACTCCGGATGCCAATAACGCTCCAGAACTGGCCGAAGATATCGATGTTAGCATCAAAGATCCCTTGCCGCGTTCCAGTTTCGTGAAAAAGCGAAGTCGTTCGTCTCATAAAAGCCCTAAACGTCGCGTCAGTCGCGTCGAGTCATTGCGCAACCTGTTTTCCAGAAATATCCCAACCAAACTAGATAATGGTGACAAACTCGACGATATGATGAAAAATGGAGATAAAGATAGTGAAGCTGGGGATGAATTAAACAAAAAGAGAGACTCCGGAATTGGCAGCGAAATGGGTCCGGCAGTTCTCAGGTTGTCCAGGCAGTCTACTACTGCTACCAGCACTTTGCTCACCGAGAAAGCTCTAAGCCTTGAAAATTTACATGCATTGGACCCAGCTGTCCGTAAAAGCCATTTTCCTTATGCATTTATCCGTTCGAGGCTGTCGGCTCTACCCGAGGAAAAGAAACTCACTGCGGATAAGACCGGCAGTGCTAGTTTTGATGATTTGCTAGACTCCAGTCGCGGACGCTCGCGAACCCGGGCCTTGGTCAATTCGGCCGGAACCCACCATTCGAGACTAAGAAACCGGAGTGCGTCTGTGGCCGCGCTGCCACTGTATCGAGAAACAGAAAGTCACAGCTGCCTCAACTCACCTACGGCTTTCAAGTCGGAAGAAAGTGGATACGAAAGTGACACAACCAGAACGGGTTCCGAATCACCGCGTTCAGTCAACCAAACAGACAACCCCATTCATGCAGCGTTTGATAAAGTCTCTTCGTCGACCCCCACGGGCTGTATTAGCAGCCAAGACGCTTTGGATTCAGACGAAGAGGCTTCTGTCGCATCGGATGAAATTGTAGTGTCGCCTTATCAAGATGAGTTGGGCAAGTCAAACAAAACTGACGAAGAAAAGCTGTACCGGACCCATACGTTAGAGGGCTGCTCTAAAGAAAAAGATGTGGCCCGTAAACGCGTTCCTCCGCACCGTTGCTGCAGTTGTCGACGCAAACCAGAGCTTTATGACCGAGAAAAGTACCGACAACAAGCCAAGCGTTTATCCAAAACGCTTCCCGATACACCGTCCACTAAAATTGGACTGGATTGTGACTTAAGTTTGCATTCTGCCACTTGGGATCGATGTGGAAGCCGCAATGAACTTACAGGGGATGGCCTGATCTCGAATGTACGAGATATTTTGAGTCCATCGCCGTCGTCGCTCCAGCCAATGGGGAAACAGCTGCCAATAACTTCCCCACCAAAGCAGTTTAAAATGCTACGACTGGTCAAGAATAGCAATGGAGAATTGGGGATACACATTGCCAAAAAAACTGCGGACAATTCTTCCGGATCAGATGGTGTTGTGATTGCGTTTATCGAACCTGGAACTCTGGCGGATAAGTAAGGATAATCCCAATTGACATTTCAGAACGAAAAATTTGTATACAGATGCTCAACAGTTAAATGGGTTAATTCAAATTAAAGTTTCCTTTCGATCTAATTCCTTTCGACCATTCATTTCAGTCACAAAATAATCAGTTGCGGTAAATCTTAAAAAATGGAACGAGCACACAAACATCATTTTCTGTTTACCTATTTGGTATTTGCCAAAAGTCTTACTACATAATTTCGTATTTTTAAACTTCAATTTTTATGTTAACCGAGTATTCACGGAACTCTGGCGGATAAATTAAGGAATTATCTTTTATTGTCGATCTATGTTTACATTTCAATACGACAATTCATGCAAAAGATGCTTTAAAAGTAATGGGTTAATTAAATTAAGGTTTCCTTTTCGGCTTAATTCATTTCAATCACAAAATAGTGAATAACTGCGTTGCGTTATTTCTTATTGTTAAAAAATGGAACGAGCATAACTAACGCAAGTAAGGCATCAACATCTTTTATTGATTTACCTATTTGTCAAATCTTACGTAATTTCGTGTTTTCAACCTTTTAAACTTTATGTTAACCGAGTATTATTGAAGTTATAGTTATTTCTTTGTTTAGGGATGGACGATTGCAAGTCGGAGATGAGATCATTAACGTAAACGGGCGTCGTCTGCGTGGCATATCTTTGGAAGAAGCGAAAGAAATTTTAAACGGTACTCCCCGGGATGTGGACATAGTTATCGCGCGTTCAGAAGAAAACTCCACCTTTTCGTTGCCTCCCTTCTTGGAAGTACGGAACCAGAAATCGTTAAACAGTTTGCCCAGTATGCGAAATCGCGAATTGCCGTTTTCCCCGTCTTCGCCGTCGCCACCACCTCCGTTAATCAAACGCGTGTCTTCGCCGTCCCCGCCCCGGATTCCGTCCAAAAAAGGGAATGGTTTCCAAGATACTCTGCCCTTGGTTCGCCAACCCGTACGTAGAAGGGAAGCGCGTAATAGGGGAACCAAAGCTTCCGAGTATGTCGAAAACACCGGCGCCAGTAACCATGTTCCTGTAGCGCTCCAAACCATACGTAAAGCCAGGTCCAAAACCGCAGAATCGCGACGACTTCCTGACATAAGCCATTTGGAGAAACTGGCTAAGAATAACAAGGTTGCCTGTGAGCAGCGAAAGGAAAAACAAGACGACAGCAGCCTAGATTGGAGCAATCGGCCCAAGTCCCTTTCCTTGTTCATTTATACCATTACGTACGAAAAAGGCAACGGGAAAAAAAGCCTGGGGTTCAGCGTTGTGGGAGGAACCGATTCCCCTAAAGGAAATTTGGGCATTTACGTTAAAACGATCTTTGCTAGTGGCCAAGCGGCGGAAGAAGGAAACCTTCGAGAAGGTTAAAATCAAATGATTTTCTTACGATATATTTTTCTTATTTTTTCTCGAAGAAACAGTGTCAGGTTTTGTAACGCTCTGTTCTACTTTTGTAGGAGATGAGATTTTGGCGGTGAATGGAAAGACTTTACAAGGTCTGCTTCATTCGGAAGCGATTTCGGTCTTTAAGTCGATTCGGTCAGGAAAAGTAGTATTGCATGTTGCTCGAAGAGACGTCTCAAAGAAACGGTAGGTTTTTTAGGTCCACGGTGTACTTCTAGTAGTTGATCTTTGTAGTCACAAGATGACATTGATGTCATACCCCTAATATCATGAGAATTATGCAACTTGAAACAGATAAATTTAACGATATAATTGAAAAGCTATTTTTAAATATCTTAACAAAAATATCTTAAAACGCTGCATGAAAGATCTAGATATATGATTTATTTAAACTTATTCAAGTAATGAAAATTTAAAATTAATCAAATATTAAATCTTTTGACGCAGCGTTTTAAGATATTTGTTTAAAAATTAGCTTTTTAATTATATCGTTAAATTTCTTTTAAATTTCTGTTTCAAGTTTTGTTTCCGAGTTGCATAATTCTGTCGATACAGGGTATGACAATCATGCCATCTCGTAGAAAAAAGTATCTACATGAACAACTCATCCTTTGGCCTTGATTAAAAAATAGACCATTTCAACAATGTGTTTATAGGACTTCGAAATCAAAATCATGCGATGAATTGGACCGATTGGACCACTGAAAGGAAAACTGATTTTTGGTGCGTGATGGCTCTAGTCTTTTAGTTGGCCAGTCTCCCGAGTCTAGCTGGCTAATTTGCATATTGCATTCCACATGAAGACTTTTATTGTACATTTTTCTTCATTCTTGTGTTATAATTTTTCAAGCTTGGGCAAAGTATATATTAAAAGTACGTTGTTTTTCATTAAGTTGTACCTAAAAAAAAGGTTTTCATTGGCTGTTGTATGACTGAAAATGTATTACTAAGAAATTAGTGGTTTCACAAGAGAAATCAGGAGCGTTTTCTATGCACTTCAGGAGGTATGTATGAGTCCTCCTCGACAACTGTCTTCTTCTTCTTGGAAGCTTCTAAGGCTTTCAACTCATCGCGTTCCTTTTCTTTTTCTTCCATTTGCAGTTCTAGCTGCGTCAGATTGTCAAAGAAGAACAAGCGCTCTTCTTTCTCGGCCAGCTCGCGTTTTTTAGTTTCAAGAATCTTTAGACGCTCCTGTGTAACCTTGGCTTCGAGCTGTTTGCGAACTTCTGACTCGCGCAACGCCTCCCATTGTGCATACGTGGCTGTCTGTTCAGCGATATCTTGGGCTCCGTGATCCTGGACAGCTTTTTCTACACGTGATCTTAGGACCTCTTGAATGTCTTGAGGATTTAGGTAATTTTGCTCAAGGTTTTCCAGCGATCGTTGCATCTTCTCTGTTAAGACCTCGGCTTCGGATGATTCTGGCTTAATTGCAGCAATATGTTCTTTACATATCTCAAACTAGAGAAATACACACAATGATCGATAAAACCATTAAACCTAATAGAAACGTTGATATATTACCTGACTTTGGAAGATTAAAGGAGCAGGTTTGGACTTGGCAACGGTTTCCATCGCATCCAGAGCATTATTGTGTTTGCCATACATGGTCCAACCCAGTACTCGAGAGGTATGAGCTACTCCATCGCTCTGATCTAATTTATGGAAGTGTTTTCCCAAGTAGGCCAAGGTCTTGCCAACTAAGGCATTTGGCTCCGTTAGATCGAAATGGTCGTCAAAAAATGGCTCTCGTATGTAATCAACGCGTACTTTCACCTAGTTAGTATGTTCGTATACTCTTTTAACAAACTTATTTAGTATATCATACTTCTTCGACAGGCTCTTCAGGAGGGGGAACTGGCTGAGGATCCCACGGTTCTGGAGTTGGGCTTTTCAGGTAAGCGTAGGAAGAGTATAAAGCCAATTGGGAAGCAATTGGATGGTTAAAATCTTCTTGAAGCATCATTTCAATAGCAACCTTGACAGCATCTAGGATAATAAGCAACAAACGTCAAATCCCGCGCTAGAATATGGGAGTTTAAAAGCACCTCTGTAGTTTTCCTTTTGAAGAAATGTATCCATGAGTAGGTTTGACAAGTAATAGTTAGGGAATAGTCCGTAGTCTAGCTTATTGTGGAGCATACGCATGAGCGTGTCAGTTGCTCCGAATTGTAGAAACGTTCTTATGACAGCATGACCAGTGGAAGGGAGGGCATGAACCGTGTTTGGGCAACGTCGAAATTTGTGGTTGATCTTCTCCAGTTCATCCAAATGTAAATCGTCACGTCCCATATTCGCAAACTATTAATATGAAAATAATATTATATTTTAAATGGCTAAACGAAAGCGAAAGAGGATTTTTAGTGTGAACTTTACCAAGTCTACGTCTACGGGGCTGGCTTTCTTTTCCGTCTGGAACTTGCGCTCCAAATCAAAATAGAACTCATCTATGTCACAAGAAAGATAAGAATTTGTATATGCTGGAAGAGTGTTACGTACCAGGTCGAACTTTTTGGAATAAAGGTGACTGAAGTCTTGTTTTCCATGCTTCTTTACAACTATAGGCTTCAGGCAAAAATGAACTAGCTCCTAAAAATACAATTACAAACGTAAGTGTAAGTTATACAGACTGCAGTTTCCTTAATAATTACTTTTTGTAGTTCTAGTTGTGAAGTTGCGTTTCGAAGTCCGGAAAGCATTGGAAACGAGAAATCCGCTTCCTTTTGTCATATTAGCTACAGTTTTGATTGACACGTTTAACACGCTTGTTTTCCTTTTTCAGCCAGAGGTGGGGATACTAATCCGCGAGCAGCGACCGAAATTGAGCGACAGAAACAGAAACAGCGACAGAATGACCACAAGCGGCGCTTTGCCTCACTTGCAGCCCGAGTCGCGCTCTCAAAGCCTAACAAGCTACGTGTTCTGACATAACCTATTGTTATGCATAACTTATAGAATAGTTGTGTTTATAGCTAAATTTGCGTAACTTACTCTGTTTGCAGTTACGAACAACATTCCTGCTAATTTATAAGCATTAATCTAGCTTCACTTGTGGAGTTTGTGCGTGTTTCCAGTGCTAAGTTTCATTCAAACGTTTGGGCGTGTAGGCGTTTTTTAACGTCTAAAACGGGCGATTTTATTAAATTTGGTCTGGACATTCTCATTCACCTTTTGCCTGCTCCAGTTGGTAATTATTATTTCAATTTTGTAGGAGAGACATTCTTATTTCTTCGCCAGTTACGCAAATTAAGCTGAGTGAAAAAATGGCATGCTACGTGGGGAAAGTTATGTATGAGTTTAAGGAAAGATAGCTTAAAAATGTATTTAAAGTTTAATATAATATAATAGATCCGGAATAATAAAAGGAATAAAATAGGCCGGTCCTCCTTACGTCGCAGCT
>RJJA01000216.1:48724-100195 GCA_003724045.1 Lepidurus arcticus | reverse complement strand
TGCGAACCTGAATTAAATTTTAGCAATCGATTCAGCTTTCCAATTCTTGAGATTGTTTCAAGTTCTATATAAGAACATTCGTTAATTTCCATTAAACCCCGTGTAGACACCCTAGTTCTCATTAACTGAAGCGCAAGTTATAAGCACATTTCGCAAACCTCGGAAAAAGTTGTAGACTACGTTCGAAAAAATAAAAACACGGATATGAAAATTGTAAAGGTGTAAGCTTCATACCTGAACCTTCAATTTGTCGCCTGTACTCAACTATTCCCCGTTCTGAGCATAGCTGTGCTCGATTTACATTTAATAGACAATCAGCGTCCCGTCTAGCCTATGCATTAGCGTGCCATTTACTGTCGTATATAGTAGGATGAGTCACGCACGAGAGCTAGAGAAGCAAGTCGTGTACCAGAGTGCGGACAGTAAAGTCGAGTTTTTACTTTTGATCCGTGATTACTTTCACCCTGTGTGACGAGTGAATTTGCTTGCCATACAGAATAAAGACACAGCCTATATTAACACAACATTAACCCATGCCTACAATTCTCTAGAGATTACCTCTGGCGGATATAAACTTTTTGGATTCAGGATAGGTACAAGAGTACAAGATAGAGTTATTCTTCGAGCAATCACACAATCTACTCGAGGTCTTGTAAAAAGTAGTCTAGTAAAGCAAGTTCTTTAACTAATCTAAACGCCCTAAATTTAATTGTAATTCTTGTGATCTAAGGCAAGCGTCATGTAGGTTATATTTAAAGTTAATCGTGATTGCTGCCTGACTTTGATAATTAGCTAATGCAGCAGTCCAAACGAACCTGGTCTATTCAGTTGTAAACTGAATAATATGACTAATATGTAACTGGCTAATATGTAAACTAATAAGTAAACTTATCTTTAAAAGCATGTCCTGCATTGCGATTTTAAAAGAACAAAAGAACAAAATGGCTGTCGAGAATATAAGTTTTGTATTGAAAAACAATTATTAATTATGGGAGGGGATTGATTAGGGGAGGGGGTTGCTACGACACTGGGCGGCACGGTACCCGTGCCGCCCGCACGAATGGCAGCGGCCACGAAAGCGACTATAACAAGAAAGGTAATGAGAAGAAATTAATTAAAAAGCTAATTATTTACTTGATTTCCGGGCCATAAACTATAAACCATAAATTAATAACTATAAACCATGTTTATAGTTAACATGCTCAACATAAGACGTCAGGGAATGCTCCTTGTCTACCGGGCCAATTAAGGGGATCTCCTCAGAAGTACGTGTTCCTTCTAATACAAGAGAATGAACTAAGTCTACATGACGGGTGAGCATGTCTGTTCTAGTAAATTGCAAACTACACTGCGGGCACTCAAAACTAGACTTGGCATCTTTTCTTTTCTATATGCACCTTCAAATAGCTCTTCCTTGAGAAAACGGTTTTACAGTCTTCGCACATAAAGCCCTTAGATCCTTGCTCGTCAAGAAGAATTTGACTAGAGCTTTGTTTTCCTAGCCGAAACTTGCAGCGCTTGTTTTTAATGTGATTCTCCAAATTTTGCTTTGTTTTGAACGTAGTTTCACATCCCTTGCACGAAAATTGTGAAGGCCCTTGCTTGGTATGAGATACTACTCTGCCTGACTTCACACAAGGTGTTTTACCATTCGATGAAATGCCTTTAGTGACATTTTCTTCGTGCTCTCCATTATTTACGGCAAAAGCTTTACGGACAGACAATTCAAACTCTGAGCTTGAATTTTCATGCGAGAACGACTCGTGAAGCCCTGAACAGCGCTACTACTATTTTGCATAGAACTGCAAAAAGAAACAGCAACAGGTGTTACCACATTTGCAGTTTTAATTGGATAACCGGGAATAACTGACGCAGTTTCTACAACTTCAACAACCGGAAGAGTGCAGTTCTCTGACAAAAAGAGGGGTGACTGACTAGCACGCTCAATCACAGGCTGAAAATGATTGGGATTCCAGGTTTTTTAAGGGACTAAACGTCCATTTTCCTTCCTCGAGAAGTTCCCATGCAGTCAACCTCCCAGTCCACAAAGTTCGAATAGTTTCGGAGCAAACGGCATCACTTGGTGAAAACGTCTCGTTTAAAAGAATCGCAGGATGAAATGACACGAGTTTGCCATCCGCTTTCGGATAAACTGACTCCACGGCTATCTTACAAACATTAGCCAAAGCTGCTGGGAATGCAATAATGCTCGAATATTCCCGATTCCTGGTGTGTTCCATGGAATAGTACTTAAAACAGTCTTCCGCCGGTGGAATACCTGTAGGGCACACTGTGTCAACGCCCGTGAATCACGGTCCTGTCGACTCCCTGGAGTACAACTCATAATTCGTTGCTAATTCGACTACAACTCGGCAGCGCAACTCAACGGCATGCCTTTCGTTGCCGAACAAAGACAAAGAAGCGGAATTGTAGAAACAATTACCATCTCCCATGCTGTACAAAGCTGAAAATTCGCTCAAACGGTCGGGCAAAGTACTGGAAGCAGTTCTGTCAATTCCAAAACTCTGAGATTGCCATATTGCCATACGCTTCGGGAGAGGGTAAGCATCGAACTCTGTTTTCTTTGAAAAACACGCCTGCCGAAACTTCTCAAAATGTTCTTTACTTATCAGTATGGGCTCTGATGAACGAACGTAGGCCGACGCAGGCAAATTTGCTATACGCTTAAGGTCGCGTAGACAATTTAAAAAAACTCCGCCCTTGATGTACTCATATATATTAGTAAAGAGAGAAAGGGTTAATCTGTTAGAAGAAAAAAGTCAAAGGGATAAAAGGGAAACACAGAATACAATAAAAAATAACCTTACTGAAAAATCTAATGCAGGGTTAAGAGGAAATCCGGGTTAAAAAAGAACCGCACTAAATAATCAATTCGGGGTTATGAAGAACTACACTAACGAACTACGCTGCAATTACTAGCTAAAATGTGAAACAGTGCAGGACTGAAGGAAGGCTGGTTCAATGCAGCGGCTTTATATAGTGTGCTGCGGTATGCAGCGGATCGCTAACCACCTCCCCTAACATGGCTGAACCCGCTTTTATGCGAGTTGCTACTTTTAGAATGTAAACAGAAGTGGTTATGATAACCAATCCATCTGCAATGTGATCCCCAATAAACGGTTATTGGCGTCTAGAAAAACGTGTTCCTCACTAGGTCAGTTTCGATTTGAAAAGAAGCAGCTTAGTTTAGAAGAGCAGATGATCCAGAAATGGCCAGCTTTAATACCATGTTCCAAAACGCCAAGTTAGCTCGTCAAAAGAAAAAGTAAATAAACCTATATGTAAAAGACTAAACCCCATTCTTATTTAACTTGCAACTTAAATAATCCTTGCCAAAACATGGAAATTTACCATGGACATATAAGAATTCTTTAGATCTTTCCTGAAAACCTTTTCCGTCCAGGTCAGGTGGACAGACGATAGGGTGCGATGAATCTCCCTCATTAATAACGGAAGGGCACGGCAAGGTTAATCCCGCAGTGGTTAATCCTCGAGAACCTAACCAAGTGCCAACACTTAAAGACGTTTTCGGTCCAGATTCGGGCAAATGGAAAGAGATCAGCACTGATAAGATTCCCTTGGATATTGCGGATAAGTACGGAAACATGGCGGTGAGACCCAAGAAAAAAGAAGAGAAGAAACATCAGCCTGTCCAGTACTGGAGACCTGGTAATTTCCTTGTTTTCTTCATGTTCATTTTCTTGTGTCATATGATAACCCATTTCTATTCTTATCCTTTGTAGAAAACATGGAGCGAGAGCCGTCTCCATTGCCCAGTAAGACTACACTTATTCCTTCTCCTTTGCCGTTGATGAATGCCTGGGAAGGAAAAGATGGCCACCAGTTGTTTCAGGATTCTTCGAGAGCCTCATCTCTTTCTTCTGGCGAAATGGAAGACATGAAGACAGCGCTTCGTATGAGTTTAACCACGGAGAAAGAAGATGCGCGTAGGCGTAAAGCTCACTATGCCAACATGTTTGGGAACCCCGATGCGTACTGTCAGGTAGCTTGCAAGCCTTCCAAAACCTACGATGAACCCATAGAAACTGAAGATCGCGCGAATAATGAGAGCAGTGAGGACTGGGATGCTGAGGCTATTATAGTCAGAGCCAAATTAGAAACTACTTCCAAGATGGCTAAAGCGACTCCCAAAATGCACGTTCCGTACATTCCCCCAGGTTTACCTCCTCGAATGCAGAAGCAAAACGCCCTTGAAATGAAGAGACGAGAAGATCGGGCTGTTCAATGGACTTCGAAGTCTACTACGCCGTTACCCAAGCCAAAAACAGCCCATTCACCTGAGATCCCGCCTTCTCTCTTGCCATTCAAGGAATTACCCGAATTTGAGCGGTCAGTAAAGAAATCGCAGATTGTGGAGTCTGCGGACGTATCACCCAGTTTAACAGCTCAAGTACCTATTCGTGTACCGTTACCTTATCTTCCACGCCAAGAAGTCTCTATAATTATCCCCAAAACTAAGCTTCCAACCAGCTCAAGTGCTCCCAATGAAGATTTTAACCTAGATGATTTCATAGGAAGCCGCAGTTCAGGGAATCCAGAACGTTCTGAAGAAGAACGTTCTGTCAGCCCCACAGATTTCTTCGTGTCAAAAGCAGTTAAGGAGCCTTTGGTAGCAAACGTTAAGCAGGACGTCACGAATTTCTTGAGCCCTGACCAGCTCCACAAGCTTTCGGAAGCTGTGAAGAAATTCCCAGTAGTTAACGAACAAATTGTAACCTCTTTAATCGATGTCATGTTCCCCGAAGTAGTACAGAAAGTTCGGGCACATGCGCAAGCCAACCTTCTTGCCCAGGCTAGCCAAACTTTTGCCTCGTATGCAGCAGAAGGTGCAAACAACAATGTCCCATTTTCCCCTGCGCAGTTTCTGGTTACCTCACGTCTTCATCAGCAACCATCTCACTCTCCCGTATCGCCGACAAACTCGCTTATGTCGTCATTAAGTCCAACTCAAAATCATTACGCAGTGCCTCAATTCTTGGTACCAGCGGGCAATCATGATTTCTTGTCATTATCGCCATCTATGGGCCAATCATGTCCTCCGTTCATGTATCCTGTTTCCAGTGCGAACATAATGGCTCAACAACAGCTTTATATGAGTCATTTATCATATTCACGTCAATTGGCAGCTAACAGTGAATTCACTCATATGCCGAATGTTCCATTATATGGAGCTCCAACGTTCAGTGTGATTCCTCGTGAAAACCTGTAAGTTTTCACAAGTATCCTCTTCAATAGTATAACGTTCATATTGTTGCATTTTACTTGTATCGTCGTATCGGGTTGTGGTAAAAACCCGGACATATTAACCCAGAAATTTTGAGTTTAATGTTTCAAGCTAGAAGAAAATACTTGTTAAGATCAAGATTTGTAATACGAGTTTTCAAATTTTGTTCACCTCAGAAGATAATTCATGAATAAAACATTTTCTTCACAGCAAGGGCGTGAGCACGGCAGAAATAAGCTATAAGAAGTTTTCAAAAAGTACTTTTATACCATAATTTGCCTTTTTGGCTTCCTTTGAATTCTTCCCAAACCGCTTTTAAGATGATTTTTAAGGTTAAATTTCCCGTTATATATCGCTTTTTGTAAGTCTCTTTTCGAATGTGCCGATTTCCCTTCAATTTTTTTTTGTCTCACCATAAGGCCGCCAGGGTTTACCAATCCAGTTACATACCACGCGTCAAATGTTAAATCGCATCCATCAAACTTGATTTTGAGTTTAACAACTTTGCCACCAAGCTACAACCAAGTCGTGCGAAACACTCGTGGTTCTAAAGTTTGTTAAAGTTTTCCTCGGATGAAACTATGGATGGATGAATTTCTGTTGCAATGATTTTAGTACTGACGATTTTGTGGGAAGGGGACGCCGGGCAGATACACATTCCCGACCGTCACCGCTTGGTAAACCCCTTGGCCAGACCCTCATATTGAAGGCAAATGATCAAATCGACGGTTAGCTCGTGGAGCTTGTGATCCTTGGATGCCAGGAGGACTTCCCCCGATCAGGAATGTGTGGTTATTGTTAGAAGCTCCGCCTGAGCCTGACCCGGCTGGTAGTTGTGGTAGTGTGTTGGGATTTGAGTATTGCGAGTTCTGAAATCAGATTCAGAAACGTTGTAAAATGTCCTCTAGCATCATCGATTCTTACTCGTGATCGTGAGCGAAGGCGTTTGAGACGTTCGAATTCTTCCAAGTCAGAATCAGGCAGGCGAACATTGAAATTGGCGAAGTAAGGATGCCTTAAAAGCTGCTCGCACGTGTATCGTTTGGTTGGATCTCTGTCCAGGCATTTCTACAGATAATAATTAGCATTGAACTAATTCGTTTTTTTATTTTTTTTAAGGTGGAATCAGTTGTTACTTTGAGAAAATCAATGCCATCAGAGGCGAAATCACGAGGCATTTTGGCGTCCAGTGTTTCCCGAGTATCAGGCTCGGGGATGGTTAAGCCGGCAAAGAATTCGTTGCTCTTGAAAATCTGCATGTGGCGCGGACTTAGGTCTCCCAATGTTTTGCGAATCAAGAAGAGCTGATCCACGTCAGATTTCCCTGGCCAAAGCGCTTCTCCGCGTACCAGTTCTGCAAAGACGCAGCCTATTGTCAAAATAAATTTCTATTAATTAGACATTTGTCGAAATTTTTAAGAGTTGCAGTTTGACTTGATTTCTGTTTCTTAAAGAATTCAAAGAAAATTACCAATGGCCCAAACGTCGACTGGTGGTCCGTATTGAGTATCACCCACGAGTAATTCGGGTGCCCGGTACCAACGTGTTGCCACATAATCCGTATAATTCTCGCCAGGACCCGCTAATAAACAGATCCGTTCCAATGAGTCAAAAACTTTCAATATCCACATTCTTAGCTCATCTTACTTAGCATGCGTGCGAAACCGAAATCGCATAATTTGACCACTCCATCTTTATTGATTAGTATGTTTTCGGGCTTGACATCGCGGTGAATACAATTATTCGAATGGCAGTAGGCCACAGCTTGCACCGTTTGCCAAACAATCTTCTTCGTTAACGTCTCGGGCACTCTAAAACGCCATATTTAATTCAATAAAGTACGGACTGGGTAGTTCGAATATGTCTTACCCTTTAGGGTGCTTTTCCAGCTCGTTTAAGACGGTATGGTCACAAAATTCAAACACGAGGTGCAGTTTCTTCTTCCTCCGAAATACTTCGATGAGATTGACTAGATTGGGGTGTTTTAATTGCTAGAAGTATGTGGAAAGTACGAGTGTCAGTAATGCCGCAAACTTGGGTAATTTTTGGGTCTTCGAGGTTCTTACTTTCAACATGCGGATTTCACGTAAGGCGATTTTTTTAATTAGAGGATCGTCTTCGGATTCCACGAATTTCTTAATGGCCACCAATTGGCCAGTTTCTCGATTGCGGCAGCGGTAAACTACGCCGTAAGATCCTTCGCCCATTCGGGCCAGTTTCTCGTAGCGTTCCATAAAGCGCGAACTCGGCACTCGGGCTCTAAAGATGCAAATGACAGCTATGTGATTCTCTTGGAAAGGGTGATTAGGAGGCTGACGCGGTAAAGAAGACATCGAAATATCAGTCCTTTAGTTCCATGACGAGACATAAGCAGAAACAACATATACAAACATGCAAAAGATTTTTAATTGAAGGGAGATTAATTAATTTTTGTCAATAAGTGTCACTTCATTTGTCAATGAAGTCGCTCCCGATTCGAGTTGCATACACAGGCAATAATCAATAAAACATGCAATAAAATTAATTTTTAAGAGTTGGGGGAAGGTTCAATACCAAGTCACTTAAGGTTAAAGTTCACCGTTTTTGCGGAATTCTTAAATAGAAGATGCTACATGTTCGTAACTTTGAAACATTGCTCTTTTGTACCGCGTTTTCAGAGAATTAGCTCACATTTTCCACAGTTTGTTCAAAGATATTGGTGTTTGTGATTTACGGAAATTTGCTGCTTACGCAAATGAGCTAGTGGAACAATGGATTGGTGTTCCTGACTGAATCGCCACAGGTCGGGGACACTCCAAGTGATTCCTGTGTTGTTGAATAGCGTTTCCATAGCAACGGGGTTCTAATTTTCTTGCTCTGGTAAGGGGAAGGAGGTACGCATTGTACTGACCCTGGCAAGTCCCTCCCTGTTTACGTCACAACTTGGGTTTTTAGTATTCAAGTGTAAAAGCGAAACTCGCATTCGAGACTGAAAATCGAACTTCGCTATACTTTTGCCCTTTGGGGCTTTTCAACAATAGGTTTTGAGACTGCTGGTAATCACGCCGGGGTCTCACTACGCTTTGAAATGGCTTTTACCTTGACATGCTTGAAATAACAATTACCGTCTTCGCCTGACATAAGATGCGGGTACCCGGGTCATTAATTTACGCCAAATGGGGTGCTTGGGTTCGCGTTTTCTGAAAAGGGATACCTAATTCAAATTTTGGCAAAATTTTGGGCCTTGGTGCTTTCAGGATTTCGTGTCAGAGAACCATGTTAATTATTAGGTTTGGAGCACAATACGAACGATCCTTAACGCTTAACTCAGGTTTTAAAGAATAAATGGTTAACGACGATGACGGTGGTAGCAGTGGTGACGTTAGCATTTGCGGGTCTTGGGCGTGTACACACTTCTTTGTGTTTGCCCAAAGTCATCAGTCTTAGTCAAGTTATAGTCCTTTTTGGGCAATTTTGTAAGCTATGTTTCAGTGTTTCTTGTGTCTATGTGTGTGGTGGAGATAGCAATAAGTTATTAGGGCGTAGTTGCTAGGGATTTTTGTGATTCCTTTCGGTGTTCCCTCGCAACCCTATGGTATTTGTGTAGTGATAGAATGCAGAAGGATGTTAAGTGCTGAAAAACGAAAACCTAGTTTGAAGCATAGCAAAGGAAATGAGGCGAGTCTTTAACGGGGGGAAATGTGTTTATAGCTAAGAGAAAACATAGGATGCTTTGTATTTAAATTAAGGCGTATAGGACACTTAAGTTTTATGTTTAATAAATGTTCATAGATCGTTATGGGTTAAATTAATATTGATTTTAAAATATACAGAGCGTTCTTCACTTTAGGTTAATTACCCATACGTGGTTTCTTCATAGGCATACACACGCGACCATAAATCAGAGGAGGCATGGGCATACAAGACTCTTCCAACTTGGATAGGCTAAGATTGAACTTTCTATCGCCTTACGGATTTCTGTTTAGTTTTTACAATAAATATGGTCTACATAATTCCCATCAAAATCAGTGACCTTATATGTTTAGTACAGCTTAGACATTCTATGGTAGCCTAATGGTTGGGAGTTTATATCCGCATGTAATATAGTTTCTTTTAGTGCTTAGGGTGGGTCAAAATAAGTGAAGGAAAACTTACCCTCGCTGCAATAACGAGCGACTCTGCCCCGTAAGCCACATTTTTTGATCGCCTAGCCATCGATCCATCGTGCATGGCTGTTTTGTTAGGAATCCAGCACGTGTTTGTCCCCTTCTAATCAAATATATACGGACATGAAACTTTATTTTTCCAACTTCCTTCGATTGCAGTTATAATGGGCTTAATCGCTTCCTTATCGAATCGGATCAACGTCCCTGCCAAGCCTAATCCATCGATCTGTTTTAGGCCTAAAAGAAAAGAAAGGAACCATAACAACGAATGAGTGGAAAGCTTTCATGTTGCTCAGTGTGGATTGCCTCCTTTCTTTCATCGATGCTATCTGTCACTGCAAGAGGCCTTGCAACCACGCAATTCAGTATTTTCAACCCTTTCGTCAGATCATCAACTTTTTTCGTAACTTCACAAACCTGTACGAAAAAAATCCGTAGTTTCAATCTGAGAAGTTTCAGACGTCTAACCCCAAGAAATCTATTTAAAATGTTTGAGACATTTGTATACGCAGATTAGAGACCTTCCTTAGCCTCAGGCTAGACAACGATGAGCTCCAAGCGAAAATCGAACGTTTTATCTTTCCTAAGCGAAGTTACAGCGAATATTTCCCTCTCCTAACCATAGCTTACGGCAAAAGACACTGGGAGCAAATCCAATTTTTTTCTGTAGATTTTTGGTGCCAAAAATAGCCCAATTTGTTCAATAAATAAACAAGTTATACTAGCAACCAACTTGTATTGACTATTGACTTACCAGGGAATTACTCCACCTCCGTACACTATATAGGGGCCACACACACGCAGCTCCGACTCACACTATGTTATACGCTGTACTACGCTTCTTCCCCGTAACTCTAGTCCCTGATAAGGGTTCCTTTTGACAAAGTCCATATGAAATTACGTGAGTATACAACGAGACGACTCGAAAACCTCGACATATTCAGCCACACACACAGTGACCAGGTTAAAGAGGGAGGAGCCACGCGAGGTTATTCTCCTGTCACGTCTCCACTGCTGGACTAATTAATTATTGCACAAGCGGGATCAGGTTGCTATATCAACGGCAGCTGGACACACACGTACCAACACACAGCCGTTTGCTAGAGTTTTCGACTACAAAAATCTGAGCCTGAGGAGGCGGGGCTTCTTTCTGAGTACTTTTCCTTTGCGTGACTGTCGACTTTTTGGCTTTATGTCTGCACCCCACCCCTTGATGATGCTCGGAAATGTAAAAACTTCATATCTGTAGCTAAAACTCGAGCTGTTTTTACAAACAATAAATAAGAAAGTCTAAGGGATTTTTTAGCAGGGAAAGTTAAGGTTCGCGAGCTAATCAAATAAGCTTTTACGCGAGAGAAGCTGTCTGACGTGTGATACACCTATAAAAATTGACAAAGAATATAAGCCCTTTTCGAAAAAAGTACAATAAATACAATAAGAAAGAAAATATATTTTTTTGGCAAAAGCCAACGGAAGTTGTGTCTTTCTTGATGTCCGGTGTAGCGCTGAAAATGTCAACGTGACTTCTTTTAGCCCTGGCTTTGGAGGCTTTTAAATTCCCAAAATAATAGACAAAGACAGGAAAGGATGGATTTTCGCTCCTTCCCTTATCAAAATCCTGGCACATCAAGCGCATGACGTGCGAGTTGATTTAACAGAAGCCTAAGCACGCGACTAGGTTCTTACCTTGAGGGCAAAAAACAAAAACAAAAAACAAGTCCAGTACTCCAGGAATTAAGGTTTCCGGAAGCGAAATATTCGTGTATTGTCGAATTAAATTCACAACTTAAAATCAAACCGAACCGCTTTGAAGGTTCCAAAGAGACTTTAACGGAGCTAAAAGAGATTTCAAAACAAAGATTCTGATCTTTCAGCTGCTCTTACAGATATAAAAATCCATGAGATTTTAAAATTCCCACGTGTTCAACCAACGAAGACCATACATGGTGCTGTTGGTCTCGGTAGCAGGGGCATTGTTGGCTCCGTAGACCAAAGGTGAAAACAAATAAAAGCTATAGAAAAAAACAAACAAAAGAAAACAAAGTTACAACATTTTCGGCAAAATCCAATTTCAAATTACCTGTATACGAGCAGAGCTAGCAGTCCTCCTAGAAAGGTATGGTAGGCCGTATTGGATAAAAATTGGGGCAGGAAAGTAACGGCACTTTCGAAAAGATAGTCAAGAATTACGGCCGAAATCATTGTTGCAAAAAGCAGCGCTGGGAAGTAGTGGTGGTAATAGAGGATTCGCCCCATAGTCCAGAAAGGTACGTAATGCAGCAACCAGCCTACGTAAAGCCATCCGCATGCATGTAGTGCTCGACTTTGCAATTCTGGAAACATGAAAAAAGGTCAAAAGTCAAACTTTATGTTAGGATCTTAAAAAAACGAAAGTAAGGGTAATATACCTCGTTGTTGGGGCGAAGTAATCACACCACGTTTATCCCTAAGGGCTTGCACGGACCACAACAATATGTAGAATGCCATAAAACACAAGTTTCCCCACCAAATCAATGGATTGCCCAGTAGGTAAATACGAACTTCTCCTCCGGAAAAAAATTGTCCCTAAAAACGACGACAGAACAAAAATTATGGTTTGAAAGCTTTTCGGTATAATTTATGCCTTATTACTCTCAAGTTAATAGGCCACATCCAAGGTTGGGATGTTTGCTCGCCTTCTTTTGGTTTCAGACCCGCATTGCCGTTAAACATGACAGCATGGGACTCCATAAAGCGCTGTAGATAATTCAGCGAGTATGTGGTGAAAGTAATGTTGGGCACTGCATCAAAAGAGAAGATTTTTGTAAACAAATTTCTTTTTTTTAAACGAAATTTTCATTGTTGTGCTTACGGCGCGGGAACTTGTTGTCTTCCACGTTCCATGCTGCGTTATCGTCACGCACATTGGGATTGCAAGTCACTTCTTGTTGGTCAAAACCCCTAGAAATCGATATCTTAGCACTAATTCCAGATGTTTTGTTTTTTACCATTTCGGTAACGCTTTCTTGGTAGTAGTTAAAACGCAGTTTTGGAGATAATGCACCAATTTGAAGCGAGCGCGAACCGTTTCGATCACATCGCCTTCTTTCCCGCCCAAAACCACCACTCGCCAGACGTCATTAGCGTCGCCAGTTCCGTTCTAAGGAAATGTAGCATATATTGTTATTCTGTTTACATTCATTTTAATAGTTACCTCCCCGTAGCCTGTGACTTGGTAATGTTTTTTGGACACGGGTGCGGGTTCTTTATGCGAATGCAAATTACGGCCAGTGGGACGGTGTTCGAGTCGCACTAAATCGCCACTTTTAACGAACTCGATTTCCTCATTTTCGTTGAAGAGAGAAGGGGCGGGCTTATTGAACCGTTTGACGATCCATTGATTGTTGCCGTCTTTATGAGTGTAGGTAGTAATTTGCTGCTGTCGTGCGCCTACACCTGCTGGGTACAGGTGAATATGCGAATGCAAATAACCGCCGCCCGTTACACTGTTCTTGAGGGTTAAAATGGATCCATAAGCCACCTCTGTTGAAAAATGAAATAAAATACCAACATTAATTAGAGACGTCCCGCTATCACGCATTTGCTCAACGTGAACTCTCCAATCATGCATAAAAATAGAACGCAAAATACTCCAACGGAAGGAGAGGCGAATTTTAATATAGTTTCAAGTTATTTTAGGTTCTCGTATATTTACCTCGTGGCGTACTGGCATTGTGCAACGAATTCCCTTCTAAATGAGTTTGGAAGGCCGAGCTAAAGAAGCCGTCACCAGGACCCCTGCAAAGACAGAATTATTATTAAAAATTCATTAAAATTTTTAGAATTTCCAAGAAGAAACTTACGTGAGGTACAAAACTCGCAAGTGTATGTAAAAAATACCGAGATAGATCAATGCGGGTAGGAGAATCAAACAAAGAGCTCGAGCGACGAAGTGTTTGAGAGTATACATCTTTAAAAAACAACAATTTAATTAAAATTTCGTATTTACGGTTATTTTAGGAGTTTTTGCGCTTACGACTGGTTTCGAAAGGTCTCCGAGAATATCCCACAAGTCTCGTATGGCTCTGAAGCCGACTAAAACTATGAGAAAGAGGCCGACGAACTTGACACTAATTGCTCCTGTCATTAAAACGCCTGTTAATGAAAGCCAGAACCACCATGGCCCCGAAAACGGTCTACAATAAGCGGAAAATAGTTTATAAGAATTCTGAATTCCGCAAACAAAAGTTTAAGGTGAACTTCTTACCTGTCACGTTGATTATGGAACTTGGCGGTGGCGTAAACGGTGCCCGAGATAAAGAATAAGAGAATCGGATCCAGTAAAATATAACGATTTAAGGTCAAAAGACCATGATCTATATCCAAAAACACCAAAACTTTGCATATAAAGGGATATTTGGTTCGAATTATCTTACCTAAAAGTATCATAAGACCGGCGAAGGTAGCAGCAGGTAGGGAAAACGTCATTTCCCAAACTGTCAGGAAGGAAAATGGAACTAAAAATGCCCCCATAGTTGTGCAACCCTTTAGAAAGAATGACCAAATTGGTGTAAAGTTAGCTTAACATTGATTTGAATTAGCTTACAATGCGCATCCCCATATAATGCGTATCGCCGTATTTGTCTCCCGGTTTCTCGAAGGCGAATTTGGCATCGTATCCCGATAAATAACCGAAAAGGCCAACTAACATCTAAGAAAATTCTCAATTAGATTCACATTACAAGTGAATTTTCAATTTTCTTTGCTTTGAATTTACTTTGCCTAGGGGTGGGTGTACGTCGAAAAAGAACGTCCGATTAATGTAGTAGCCTCCAAATTTCCCAAAATGAGTTTCGTCCCAACTAGACATTTAAATTTTTTTTTTATAAATTTAACTATTAATTAGTTTTATTAGTGCTGAAGCTTACCAAACATGGTCGGGTTGGTCGAGGGTATAAAAGCGTGATACTACTGTTGCTATTATTAGCGCAGAGTAAATACACCACCATAATTTAGTATTATTGCCCCTATATATCAAGAGAAAAACACATCAGAAGTTGAACGATGTTGAAGAAAATGAGAAAAATGTGGTAGAAAAGGTCGTTTAACCTAAAAGCATCCAAGAGACCAGACTTTTCCGTTTCGATTTTCTTCAAGGTCGACTTTCCTTCGGTCGTCGACCTTTCATTAGCTGCCTTGGAGGGCGACATGACTCTAAATGAACAGAACAAACAATTAGAATTAATGCTATAGTCTGCAGTATGCTGAATTGAATTCAATCGTTTAAATCGAACTCAACAGTTTAAAAACAATTTGACTCTATAAGAAAACAATATGTAGTGTTTCCTCAGTTCCATAAGACTTACCTCCGTTCTTTGCACTGTCCTGGTACGAAATGGTGAGATTCTCTTCGTAGACGGCAATTGACCACAGGTAAATTTTACCCGAGGCAGCAAACGCCCTTCAAACGGGTTCTTCAAATGTTTCTTCTTTGAACCATCCTAATTTGCATATTGAAATTACCCGATAAGCTTCGTGCTTTATTAGTATTCCTTATTTTAACCATGAAAATAATCTTAAAGTTGCAAAAAAACGCAATTATATTCATAGGTTATCGCAAAACTTTCGGAGTTTATTAACTAGAAAAAAAAATTAAATAAAAGCTAAAATTTTCTTTGCTTATTTTATTAAGCTTTTGATTAGCTGTCGATCAATTCTTTGTTCATTTCTATCCATTTATTACTAATTTTACATTAGTGAAAGGTGCACGAGTAAGAATTGCTATAGAATTTTTTTTTTTAGCAGGGAACGTTTTAGGGTCGAAGGCCATTCATAAACCATTGGACTTATCCGTTATCGGAACTCCAAAACAATCTCCGCTCAAGTGAAGAAGCGACCGGAAGGCAGCGCCAATTCGCTAGCGGCTAATAACAGAACTACATTAGTGAGGTGGCGAATGCCGGCGTGTTTACCGATAGTTTTTGCTTTGTTTAAAACTAAATACTACGTTTCCAGGTAACTTTTCATCATTATCTCGATAGTTACTGCCTAAAACCTAAGTTGTAGCATGCAAGCAAATAAAATGCACGTTTTACTCGATAAACTTGTCTTTCACCGGCTTATATATGAGCACTGCTTGCGAAAGTTAGCGAGACTGACAAAGGCGAACTCAAGGCTGATGCTGGTAGCTCATCGAGCTCGAGTGTATATTAAAAAAATATGGTCTTGAAGCGTTCTTTTGCATTACTGTCCCGCCCACTCACTGACTCCACATATACCTTTGTTTTTACTTCTTAATGGGCTAACTATGGTATAATTTGATTAGGGTTCAGTCATGGATCCATGGAGGATCCTGGTCTTAGTTGCTGTGATCCACACCTGTTTCGCTGTTGACAGGAATAACTTTAAAACCTGTGACCAAAGCAGTTTCTGCAAGTAAATAATCCTTTTGTATGAGTACAATTTTTTATAGTCGTCCCAGAGTATTACTTTAAAACAAAATTCTGTTCTCATTGTAGACGCCAGAGAAATACGAAACCCGGAGCCTCACCATGGGAAGTGCAGTTAGACACTTTAAACGCCACCGTTAATAGCCTGCAAGTGGAAGTTTGGAATGTAAGGAATAAAGTCACCTTACAACTCGAGCTAATTGCTTTAGCTGACAACACTTTGCGCATGAAACTCAACGAGCTTATGCCTCTGAGGCCCCGTTACCAAGTCGAACATGCTCTAGGCAAAGAACCTGAGCTAGCCAAGTACTCCAATAATTTTCCAGTATTCGACCTAGTTTAACTTTCTTTGTCGTTTTTTAAAAAGCTTGGAAGTGCTGCAAAAATCCAGCGATTCCGTTACCTTAGCTTATGGCAATGCTAAGGCAGTTTTGCTGGCCAAACCCTTTCGTTTGGACATCTATGTAGATAGCCAATTAGTCGCCAGTGCCAATGCTCGTGGCCTGCTCAAATTCGAACATCAACGCGAGAAAAAAACCATGTAGGTTCCCAATTTCCTTACTTGACAGACATCCAACGACGTTTTTAAGACGTTTGCAGTTTTTGAAAAAGCTTGATTTGAAAGTCACTTCACATTTCTCACATCTAACTGTGGGATCTTGGTCTTGTTGTATTGCTCTCAGGCTGGGCAGGGCCATCTCAGGCTTGTATCAGGCCTTTGCAGGCAGTTCAAAGGTTGACAAGGCTGAGGATGAGAATGTTAACACCAACTCAGGATGGTTGTCCTGGTCTAAAGCTCATTTGCGCCAATGGCTGCCCGGGTCCAGGTATTGTACACCTTCAGCACTGCTTCTTGCTTCTCCCTTTCTGGACACTTTTTCCCTACGTTGGGTTCATTTGTTTCGTCTTCTTCTGCTTCTTTCCTGCGTTTTCTTTGATATGTGTGAGTACCTTGACCTGGTTACAGCCAAACCTTGTATCAGAAATTGTACCATTCAACCTTTTAAATCCAGTTGGAAGTTGACTTTAAAGCTTTTTCCCAGATTAGTTAGAGTAAAGACCTAAGCATATGGATTAATTTCGTTTTTTTGTGCAGTAATGAGGAACCAGACATGGTACAACCTTCGCCAGTCAGCCAAGAAGATGCCAACGCCCCAGAAATCGAACCTGCACGAGAAGGAGAAGCTGTGGAGGCAATCAAGAAGGGAGAAGCTGAGCAGTTTGAGGAGAAACTGGCGGAAGAAGCGGAGAAGGAAGGAGCCAATGAAGTGGAACCTCAAGAAGAGGTGGAAGATGAACATGGTTTATGGGAAGAAACGTACAAGTCTTTCCTTGACTCGAAACCGCGTGGACCCAATTCCGTGGGTTTGGATTTCTCCTTTCCTGCTGCTCAACACGTTTATGGCATTCCTGAGCACGCTGATTCATTTGCTTTGAAAAACACCTTGTAAGTCTTCATTTTCTGCTTTAAGTTACTTAATAAGTTAGGGAATGTTATAGTAGCAATAAATAAATCTTTCCGAAATTAGGAAAACGGATCCATATCGTCTGTTCAATACTGATGTCTTTGAGTATGAACTATGGAATCCAATGGCGCTATACGGTGCTGTGCCTTTTATGATCGCTCAACAGTAATTAGAACTTTCTCCCATTTTTATTAATATTTTATCTAAGCAAATAGAAAGCTTATAACTTGAAAATTCTTTAGTCAAAATGGAGGGGCGACTGGCTTATATTGGCAGAATTCCGCCGAAACCTGGGTGGACGTTCAAGATAGTCAATCAGGAGGAATGGTTTCTTCCTTGATGGGTCTAGTCGGTGCGGGTTCTACTACTCACAAAGAAACCCATTGGTTCTCTGAAAGTGGCATTATCGACGTGTTCATTATGACCGGACCAAGTGCAAAGGACGTTTTACGTCAGTACGTGCGTCTAACAGGACCTACTCCCCTCCCCCAAGTAAGGCAATTGGATCTTTTTAACTTTCTTTTTCGAGTTTTTTTCGAGTTTTAATTCTTGGCCATTAAATGTTTCGTTCTTTTAAACTTTTTTTGTTGAGAACCATGAACCTTTTCATTGGTAACAACAATAAAACTTATCGTTGTTGGTAGCAGTGAATTTTGACTTGATACTTTTCATTCTCGGCAATAATTAACCTTTTCTTAATTTTATTGGTGATGAATTAACAGCGTTGCTGCCAACAATGAACTTGTATATTCCTGATTGTTTCCTATATAGTGCTAAAACCATGTATTTTTAGTATTTTGCTTTGGGTTACCATCAATGCCGTTGGAATTATAACGATCAAGAAGATGTGATGCAAGTAGATGCCGGCTTTGACAAGTATGACATCCCTTATGACGTCATTTGGCTCGATATTGAGCACACCGATGGCAAAAAGTAAGCATACTTGGTTCACTACCCCGAACTAATTGCTTTATCGTAAGCACCTTGTTCATTGTAGTTTTCTATTCATAATTGTCGTCTGTTGTTCAGTCATTGTTGATTATTTCTATTGTTTTCATTATTAATACTTGCATTCTTGATTTTTTTGCAGGTTAACTTTGTCGTTGTCAATTTTTTCATAACTCAATTCTTTACCATTTAATAGTTTGTTATTAATTTTTTTATTAATAATTGGTTCTGTCATTTATACAGAAACTCTTATTCCCTCGTTGGTTACATTATTGTGTTACCTTCACGTTAATTTCTTAGGTTTTTCTTGTTTGTGTTATGAATTCATTGCCTTGTGTTTATCGTCGTAGGTATTTCACTTGGGACGGTGTCAAGTTTTCAAACCCCAAAGAAATGACGCAGAATTTGACTTCCAAGGGCCGCAAACTTGTGACTATTGTGGACCCACATATCAAACGCGACAACTCGTATTTCTTCCATACGGAATGCGAGCAAAACGACTTTTACACCAAGGATAAAGACGGCAAGATTTACGAAGGCTGGTGCTGGCCCGGTTCGTCTTCTTACCCGGATTTCTTCAACCCAGCGGTAAGGCAGTACTGGGCTTCACGCTACGCTTTGGACTTGTACCAAGGCACCACCATGGATACTTACACGTGGAACGATATGAATGAACCGTCGGTCTTTAACGGGCCAGAAATCACCATGCCTCGTGACTGTCAACACTACGGAGGTTGGGAACATCGCGACGTCCATAACATGTACGGTATGATGGTCGTCGCGGCCACGTACGAGGGCCAGTTGATGCGCTCAGAGCATAAGCTCCGCCCCTTTATTCTCTCGCGCTCCTTCTTTGCTGGTTCTCAGCGTTACGGCGCGGTATGGACGGGCGATAACATTGCTGAGTGGAGTCACTTGCAAATTAGCATTCCCATGTTACTCTCGCTGTCGGTAAGCGGGGTTGTCTTCTCCGGAGCTGATGTGGGCGGGTTTTTTAACAATCCGGACGCGGAATTGATCACGAGGTGGTACCAAGCTGGCGCATTCCAGCCTTTCTTCCGCGGACATTCCCATATGCATACCAAGCGTCGAGAACCTTGGTTGTTCAATGAAGAAACGACCCGAAGGATCCGGGAAGTGATCAGGAAACGATATACTTACTTGCCGTATTGGTACACCTTGTTTTTCGAGAATGAAAGGACGGGAATACCACCCATGAGGCCCTTGTGGCTTGAGTACCCGACCGATAAGGAGACTTTTGCAATGGAGGATGAACATTTGGTTGGAGACGCATTATTGGTGAAGCCGGTATTAGCACCTGGCGTTAATCAGCTAACGGTGTATTTCCCTGGCGAGAAATCGGTCTGGTATGATATCGATACCTATGAAATGTACCAAGGACCGGGTTACGTCAACGTCGCCGCTCCTATTGACAAGGTTAGTCTATTATTATTGATTTTTATTGCTGATTCTTCATGTGCTCTTGTTGCGCTATTTCAAGCCATCCAAATTTGGAACGCAGTTCGTTAAAATCACCGCAATTTCATGTTTAACCTGTCCTACTGGTCATAAAAAGATGAAAAGGCATGAATTGAATTGAGCTTCATTGTTGTTAAGAAAGTTACGATTTTTCATTGTAATTTGTTCCTTCGTAAGACGAAGATCGATTTCTCTTCCTTGGAAGGATTTTAAGAATTTTAGATTCAATGTGATGACTGCTGAAGGATTTTTTTTTAGATTTCCATTGTTGCACTAGAAGCTCGTCTTTTCCTATTCATTTCGTAGACGAAAAATATCTCTGATTTTATTTGTGCTTTTCTAGGATAAATAGGAAATTTTTTTGTGTTCAGATCCTAGTCGATATGAACGCCGGAAGTTTATTTTGGGGATATTGGGGTACCATTGTTGCACTACATCTCATCTTTTACGCTTTTTGGGATAGTACGTCCCGTTGAGGGAAGATGCATGGGCCCAATTTATGTGCTTTCCATGCACTTCATCAAAATTCTGGATATTCCATGAGAAAAGAGCGGGATTTCATTGTTGGGATTCATTGTTGCTTTTAAATGCATCTTTCAAATCTTTTCTCCCTTTCTTAACTTTTTTTTACATTTTTAAATCGAAATGCATTTTTAACAATTCGTGGTTTTGAAAGTCTACCAAATTATCGTAAATTCTTCGAACTCTGTTTCTCTTGCTTTCTCTTTAAAAATGTGTATGTTACGTTTTTTGAGTAACTTGCTGTGAAGCAATTTGAAGTTTAGAAAGCCTAAAGCAAACTAACTGGTGTTTGAGTAGTGAATAGACTATCCGAGGAAATGCCAGTAATGAGTTTATAAGGGTAGATTTCCTCAGCGTTGTTTTTAACAACTTTCATTATTGAACAACACACATTATTCGCAAAAATTGTGGAAGGCGTTCGTACATGAGCATCATTCCTTCTAAACCGGGGTTGTCAAACATCTCCCGTATGGTCTAGTGGTTAGGATACCTGGCTCTCACCCAGGAGGCTCGGGTTCGATTCCCGGTACGGGAATATTTTTTTCGAACTTTTTTTCCGCTCCGTGGAATCGTCAACCTTTTTCAGCTTAGCTTTTTAACCTAGACTATGTCCCCCTTATTTATTTATTTTTTAATCAAGTTAAAACAAAGAAAGTGTTTGTGAAAACCATATATTTAGAATGTTTTTTTATTCTTTGACGTTAGGTACCGGTATTCCAACGAGGCGGTTCTATTGTGCCGAAACGGGAGCGTGCTCGACGTTCCTCTTCGCTCATGCATAAAGATCCTCTCACTTTGGTTGTTTGTGTGGACAAAACGGGCCGCGCTGAGGGTAATCTGTACTTGGACGACGGCCAGTCATTTGATTATTATCAGCAGCGCTATGCTTACATGAAGTACCAATTTGACGCGACCACCCTGACGTCACAGTTTCTGGACGATGCCCGTTTCCAGACCGCCGTGTGGCTGGAACGTGTGGTTATTGCTGGGTACCCGCGAGCACCCGTTTCGGTCACGGCTCGTGATCCCCGAACTGGTCAGACCAAATCCATCGACTTCAAGTACGACGGGGTTAAGAAACTCCTGGTCCTGCGTAAACCGGCCTTGCCCATTGCTCAAGAATGGTCCATTACCTTAAACATGACGTAGACCCATAACAACATCAATATAAACGTCATCACTTTTCTTTTTTTGTCTCTGTTAGAAGTGCAAAAAAAAACATTCCACATGATGGAATCCACAATTATTTTGTTTTTCGTCATTTTCAGTTGGTAGTTTATGGTATTGCTGGTCTCACTTTTTTTTCAATTGGTGCAGGAATTTCGCGTGCAAAATTTGTAAGACGAAGAAACGAGCATTGCCAATAAGAAAAGAACGCAAACAAAAATAAGGTTTCGGTCCCCGCCAAAGGATTTATGAAGTGGAAGAAGAAGAGCTCCAGCTAATTTTAGTCATTAATAACGTTTTTCCTTCCAGGTTTTCTTATTTTTCTTTCTAATAAAAACAAGAAGACACGCGTCCCGGTTTCCCACCTAGAAATTTGTTTCTTTCGAGTTTCTTTTGTGAGAGACAGGAGAGAAATACAGAGGAAAGGAAAGGAGGAGTGTGGAAGAAAAGGTGGAGATAGAACGTTTAGCTAAGCCACGCCCCGTTAATGTTTCAACCAAAGAGGGACACAAACGTGGACGCAAGCTCAAACACCAAAATTAGATTGAGGATTCGAGAGGAGCCAACAGTTCCCCTCTCCACGCACGCAATCCGAGAGCAGCGTGAGTTGTAGACTTCACTAGTCAACCTTGTACCCAACTGTGAGGATATCCACCTAGTGAACCCACTAACCCGGATTTGTCTTGAATCCAGGTAAACGCTTTAAAATTATTTACAATAGCTATTTGAACTTTTTTTAGCTTAGGTTTCTTTACTCTAATTTCCATGTACAGATTTTTCGTATTTTTAAATTATTGTTTAAGCCACCTTTGAAAGTTTAAATGTACTGAAAATTTACGACGTTGTTATTTGTTTGCCTGTTTATTTTTCTGTTTATGTCAGCCTAAAGGGGATAAAAAATTAACTTGTTTTTTTTATTTATTGGGCAATTTCACTTAATTTTAAAGTTTTTATTGGATGATTGTGTAGTTAACTTTTGAGATTTTTGTTATTAATTTGTTGACATATTATAGATGTCAGTTGAAATGGAAGTTCATTTTTGTATTATTTAATTTTAGTCCGTGATGATTTTTGTTTTCTTGTAGTGTGTGTGCGAAGTTGTTTCACTAAATCGACCAGGGACAAATCCTTGGAAAGTCCAATTACCATGGGCAGTACCTATTACTCGTCCGTTTCATCCGCTTATGATAACCACTTCCCGGTGCCTCGTCCGATACATCACGTGTACGGCGGGACCCCACTCTATCACCCTGGAATGCGTACAATCGTCACCTCAACTTACGTGCCGGTAAACGCTTTTGATCCTGTGAATCATGCGCGCATTTCTATTCACTTTTGCGGGTTTATTTTAAAGCTATTCTTAGATATTTGGTCGAGTCAGAGACGAATGAGTCAATTTGGTTATTAAAAAAACGACGGAATTCTATCTTTTTTTAGCGGGGATGTTGAATCTGTTTTCATAGTTTGAGACTTCGGGGCAGAATTGGAGTAATTTGTTGTCTTGGGCAGGAAGTTGTGACCCGGAATTGGTAAGTTGTTGGGTAAAGTGCCAAAGTATGTGGCGAAATGCCTTGTTTTTGTTGCACTAGCGCTTTGGCAGTGCAGCTTTGCATGATAACAAGCCATCGATTTCAGTCGTTTGGCCCACAACGAGCTTTTTTTTCAACGGGGCTAAAGGATTAAGCGAGGGGGGAGGGAGAAGAAGGAGCTAGAAGAGCTTTGCTTTAATCCTAGTTTATTGGTAATGAAATGCCAGGAAACAGCGACATCTCGTCCTTGTAAGCAGGACATAAGGAAAGTCCAGCAATGCAAGTAGTTTCTCTTTGCGGGTTAGAATAGCTATAAATAGGGAGCTGTAGCTCGTGGACGCCTGCTGGAAATAGAAATTCCGGTTCAGGACAGAGATTGTGTTAGTATGTGTGCTTCTTTTCGCGTTAGCTTTTCCAGAGGAAGACAGGAAAAGGAAACTTACTTTCAGCAGAGAGAATATGGATGCACCCACGTCACTGTTTCTCATAGACCGGCCAGAATAGGAAGACACATTAGATTCGACGTTGTCGTTTCCTATGGTTGTGTTTATTTAGGGGTCGCAATATTTGTCCCTTCGCCAAACCAAGCTTAAGCTCGTTAATGACGTTTCTGAACTCATTCCTGTTGCGCTTTAAAAAAGGAAAACTTTTTTTTACCAATTACAGGTGATAGCTCCTTACATTGTGTAGCTCCGGAAATATAGTACGCAAAACATGCCACGAAATATGATATATACCAAAGTCTTGGCCGGTAAGGCATCTTGGTTGACCTAATAAATGCTATTCAAGCTTTTCTTGGAACCCTATCGAAGTAGGAAGAGGCTTCTTACAGCTCGTATTCACAGCTGTGACCTAAGCCGCCATTGTTATTCAAAAAGTTGTCTCACATTGATAGCAATAATTCAAAGTTGTTTAATGTTAAATACTAATAATGATACTATCCTAACATAAGATCAAGTGATACTATAGATATGTTACTAAATAGAATTTTTGTAATTGTTCGTTTTAGACTGGATTGGGCGTAAAGTATGGATTGGGGGCTCCTATCTCGCGTTCGACACCTTTAGGAATTTCTGTGGTACCCAACAGGGTAAGTTTGCTTTTGGAATCTCTTGTTTTCATGGTTGAAGTTCAAGGTCGCTCAGATAGTTGTTGGAAGTAGTTTTGGAATGCGGCAATAACGATTGAGAATGTAGCGAGACGGTATGGGTACACGAGTGCGAGTGTTAAAATGTCTGTTTCTCTCTTTTTCTGGGTGTGTGCGCATAATTGAACTTGTCACCAGCCTTTACGTCGTCACTTCGTGTGTTTGGAATTACCCCAACGCCAATTTAGGGCAAATGGAGACCCCGGATTGCCTTACTTCTAAACAACTTATTCAAAACAAAACAAACCCCTTAAACGCCCAGCCCTTTTCAAGGGGTTGCATGCCTTTAAAATGTAGTCAATACGTAGCAGTAATAAGAAAGTGTGAACACGTCTGTAAACGTTCTTGTTACTAATCTAGGGCTTACCAAATCGTCATCAGCCCAAAAGTTGAAATCTCGTTCAATAATGAAATCTACCGACGTCTCTCGTGAGGTCAAGCGGAGACTCGTAGCGTTACTTCGGCCTGCTTTGGCAAGACGCAACGCTTTCCCGCCTGACTTCAGAAACCTCGGTAGCTTTTAATTTTGGACGGGAACTGCAAGACAATTGTTAAATCACTCGCGGGAGTGATTTTTAAGGTTAGAATAAGCTATCATTTTAAAGTATTTAAGCGTATGTGAAGCGTTTTCAAACCAATATTATTTAAAACCAGGTATCTTTATTGTGTCCATTCGATTTCTTTCTTGATTTTATTGCGGTGGGAATATTTGGGGTAAAAGAAAATGGTCGCCCGGATTCAAGCTAGTGCCCCAGGCTTAGGCAAGGTAAACTCTCAAAAGTTATTTTTTATTTCAAATTCGAAGCCACTATTGCGCAAGCGCGACTTAGTCTTGGCAATTTTACGCTGACATAAATCCCTTAATTTAACCATAAATTTCGCTTAGTTCTGTAAGAGTTACTTTGGCCTCAACTTCGCTTTCCATGCTTCACACAGCTAAAAGAGGAAAACATTTCTAACGGTTTTATTTCAAATTTGAAACACGCTGAAAATCTTGAGACTTGGCACATGCGGCGCTGCCGATGTCGTACTATTACCTTTGCTTTAGCTTTCCACGCTATTTTGCTAGTGTGTGATTTTTTAAAGGTAAAATGGGAAGACTGTTGGCCAAATATGCCGACGTTGTTATTTTTGGTTGTGAAGTTGAGAAATGCTTGGCAAGCTGCTTTGCTTCATCCTTCCTTTTGTTACTTTGAAGGCCCTTTGCTTTTAAACTTTTGACAACTAACCCTTTCGAGAATGGTTGAAAACACTTCAATGAACCTTTTAAGCTTGTCTTTGTGTGTCCTTTCGCGTTGGGTTTTCCAGGGTCAGACGTTTCACAGAAGTATCCCAGCAGTAGCTCATCGACGGTTGGCTCCCTCCATAGCCCCGCCTACATCGTATCGTCCAGTGTCGTACCACGACCTAGATAATTTGTCGTACTATCACCATGTACCTGTGAAATCCAACTTGGGGTACAAAGTTCGGCAGTTATATGACGATTTGGAAGAATTGGAAGCTGAAGAAACCGCGCGACTCTCATCACGCAGTGTTTACCACTACGACTCCGCTCCAAGGCGGGACTACAGCTTACCTCCCCCGCCCACTCACACGTAAGACTCGCTTGCTTCTCTGAAGGACAAAAGCCTCTGACAAACAATCTTATCTTGAAAAGTAGAGCACAAATCTAGTTTTATGTACTTTTCTTTTCATTATGCGCGACTAAACAATTAAGCTACTATTTTTTCTCAAAAAATGGTCGTGACTTTGAGACATTGTTGACATGACTGTTCCCATGGTAACTATGCTAACAGGCGCTGTAAGCGACGCCGTGTCACGTATGCTCTTGCGTATGCTACGTCACGACCATAGCTTTACAAGTCAATAAGTCGCGAACAATTCTTTTAGAAAATTGTGTAAATAATTCTTTGTTCTTTGAATACGATCGTCTATAAGAATCAATCAAAATTCCTTTTGTTTATTTTGTCGGCTATTGCCCTTTACCCCTCCTTTGCATCATGTAGAAGCCGTTTTCATTTTCTTTTTGCATATAGGTCCGAATATGGATCGAAGTATAACGATTCTGCGATCTTGCAATCGCTACGCGATGTCCATCGCAACGTACGCAATTTATCGCATTACAGTGATCCAGTCAAGAAAGCCAATATTGGTAACTTTATGTTATGAAATTTTCGCTTTTCCATTTTTTGGATCTGGTTTTTGTTTTGGATTTTGTGCGAGCAACTTCTGTTTAGCCCGTTTTGCCAAGAAGTTCAAGCCTTTTTTATGCTTTCAATCGCTTTTAAAGCTCTTCGCAATAAGTTATAACAGCATGACTAAGTAATCATTCGGATAAATAATTCAAATTTGGAAGAAAAAAGGCTTGAACCAAAGTTAAGGGCTAATTATAAGAACTAAGAAAAAGGGGGGGGTGGTACTATGAAATCCCAGTTTGGTGTGCAGTGGATGATTAGGCAATGGGGCGTGTTTTCCCATAGGGCGTGGCCATTTAGCTTGCGTCTCCTTTGCAGGCGGCCGTTCCCTCCATCGTCGCCATAAGCGTTTTTACGACGAAGACGAAAATATCAAAGCAGCTGTCAATTACCGCTCTCACTACCGTCATATGCCACGCAGAGCAGTTAGCGCTGGCCCAAGTAAGGCGTGTTTAGACTTACGAACATGTCAACTCTGCAACCTTTGGTTGGAGCCTTTTTTCCCCAAGTACCCTTAGTTGTCAATCCTCACGTGGTTCACTACCCTGTCCGTATCCACCTTTCCAATAGTTTTTGAGTTAAGATGAGCGTTTTTTAAGTTTATCTGGGATTTACTGCTCTTTAGCTGTTCAAGCTACGGGCTGGCGCAAGAAAGTGGAAGACGAACTGAAACAAGAAGCAGAAGCTCAAACTGGAGCTACACCCAAGGTTTATTGCAGTTAAAGTGGCTACAGTAGATATACATGATTGTTCTTCGTAGTCCAAACCTGAACGTAGTTTGTCCGCCATGGAAGAAGAAAGCGCTCCAGTTTCGGCCCCGCTTCCACGGAAAGTTTCTGAAGTTCCCCAACCTGTAAAGGAACGTGTTTCCCAGCCAAAACCCGAACCGGTCGCTGCGGCACCGGAACCCGAACCTGAAGTTGTACCCGCTGAGCCAGAACCTATTCAAGTAAGCAAATTTCCTTAACTTTATTTTTTAATTAATTTGACATTGTCTTTCGTAAAACGCTATTAATCTGGTGCAACTGTTCTTCTTTGAAATCTTCCAATATTTCTAAAGGAGGTAATCCCCGTTGTGGAAGAAGAGCCTGTTTCTCGCAAAACCCGGAAAACCCGCGCCGCCAAGAAAATCGAGTCTGAACCTGAGCCAGAACCCGAACCAGAGCCAGCAATACAAAGCCAACCTGAGCCTGAACCAGAACCAGTTCAAGAGGAGCTCGTAGCGGTGCGTGAACCGGAACCGGAGGCTGAACCCATAGTGGAACCGCAGCAGCCAGAACCCGAACCTGAACCACAGACAGAAGAAACCCCGGTGGAAACCGCAGTTGAAGAACAACGATTAGAAGAGGAAATCCCTCTTTCAGAGGACACACCAGTCTTAGAAGTAAATATTTTACTGTGAATAAAAGGTAAGCCAAAAATGTAAAACCTTGTGCTAGGAAACGCCTCTGGTATTAGCCGAAGAAATCGAATCAACAGAAGCAGTCATTCCATCAGAGTCTGATCTGGGAGAAGCCGTTCGGGCGGAGCCAGCTGTTGAGGAACAAGAAGTTGTTGCAGATGTCGGTGCTCCTGAAGAAACAGAGCCTGAGATTGAAAGAATAGAAGAGACCGTTGCTCAGGAGCCCATTGAAGCTGAAGTATCTGAACCCGCCGCAGTAGAAACACCAGCAGTGGAACTCGAACCTTTCGAATGGGGCGAAGAAGAGGTGGAACAGGTTCGCAGACCACAACCCGCGGTTGAAGAAGAAGAAGTACAAGTGGTAGCGTCTGAAGCTACTGAAGTAGCAGCAACGACCCTCACAGCCGCTGCAGCTGACGACCAACTAGAAGCAGGTCAGGAAGATCAAGGCATGGTAGAAGTGTCAGAAGAAGAAGCTGAGGAAGAGGAGGAGGAGGAAGAAGAAGAAGAATGAAGCAACAAAAGTTTCTTTTGAGCTTCTTCTTCTTTTTCGTAACATTTCCCTCCCCTCGTTGCTAGTTTGTAGCCTCTCTATAGAATGGGTTATTATTGTTCAATAATAAGTTCAGCACCCACTTAGAGCTCGTTGCCTGGATTCGACCTGCACACCTGGCTCCTAGTTGTCGCTCATTGGTTAGCAAACAGTCCGTACCTTGTGGGGTTCTACTTTTATTGTACTTTTAATTAGTTAACCTTCTTCACTTGTGGGGTGGGTGCAGGTGGCTGCAGATATCTTTTATTTCTTGCTTTAATTTTATCTCTTATTATTATTTCATTTTATCTTGAGTCTTTCTGTCAGTGATTGTAATTTTTGCATGAAACCGTCGATGCATCTTGGCGAGTTCTATAGGCTTAAGGGGATTTTACTCTCGGTGAATTTGAACCCGTGGATTGAATTGAAATGTTTATTATCCCTAGTCTTTAAAAAAGGGAGAGAGAGAAAAGCTACCCCTACACAAAAAGAGCAAAACTAACTGGGTGTTTTCAATTTCTTATCCTTGTGTTAATTTTCCATGGGATCGAGAAGGTGGAAGAGGTTTTCTATTTTTGATACTAACCCATTTGTTTAAAATATGTGTGTTGTGGTGTGTTGTTGTATGACTCGGTAACGGGAAAGGGGGAGGAGTTAAAGACCACCCCCTGGACACAAAAAAAGTGCAACTGACAACTTCGGTAATACACCTTTCAGCGCCCTGTGTTCCTTTTGTAGCCTTCTTACCGCAGGTTTCAGTTGCACATATAAACACATGGATATTTATCTCTTTACATTTCCTACCCAAAGTTCCCCACTTGAAGCGTTCGTAGTACGTCATCACAGTAAAAGGCGGGGTCAATTGTTACCAGGGTTTTTGGTGCGTCAAGCGGGAAGTAAGAGATTGGACCGCGATACCTCGCCAGCATCAAAACCATTCGTGATTAAGCTTGGGGTTGTGGTTTGGGTGTATCTGGCCTATAACGAGTTGACGACATTCATGACGAAAATCCAGAGCATAGCTTATTTTGAGCGCTAAAGGAGGGGGTGGGGGAGCGGAATACGTCGATTGCACGAAGCACTACGTCCTCAACCTCTGGAAACTTGGGTCCTTTTGCCTTTCTTTTTCACGTGAAAGCGAAAATCCTCTCAAGAGAGTTGATAATTAAGTTAGCGAGAGCACGGCAGGAACTTTTTAAGATATACTTGCCCTTTCTCAAATTTGTATTAAATCTATCAAGACTTGAGACTTCCGCAAGATTTAAAGCCTATAATAACGCAGAAGGTTTTTTTTTCTTATTTATTTTCCTCTTTTTATTAAGACTTTCCGAATGTTCCGCTAGCGAGTTTGGGCAGCTGGGAAAAGGTGTCTTATGGTGGCAGAGAAGGAAGGGGGAAAACTTTTTTTTTGGGTCATTTTTACGAATTACTTTTTTTACAGTAAGAAAAGTAAAGGGAAAAGGGGGGAGAAAAGCGTCGAGTTTTTGAGCCACCAGCGCAATGCCGATCCCACCAAGAATACGTGACGCACATAGACTCAGGTTTACGTTGGTTCCAGTTCAGGAGCAGACGTGGAAGGGAATGGACCGAAACAAGTTGGGCTTAAGCTTTATTTCGCCCTATTTAGGTGCCGGTCAATTGGATCCCAACTCTCCTTAGCTTAAAGCCAGTCCTGTTTCTGTGTGGTCCACCCGGGTGGAAAAGCAAACCAAAAACGTTCGATTTGTGTGCTTGTCAGCAAGATTATTCACTGTTGGCGAGCGCATGGTCTGCAGTAAGGACCGATCTAGGCAGCAAAACATCGTTCGCATTTTTTCTTCAGCAGAGCTATATCGGGGGGAAAAAACATTCGATGTGAATTACGTCAACAACCAAACCAGCGTATCCTGTTGCTGAAATCGTTGGCATAGTCTTAGCTCATTAGCTGCTGCTATTTCTTCTCGGACTTGTGGAAAAAAGAGTTTTTTCGCTGACTTTGCCTACCTCCTTTTTCTGTTTTGTTCACTTGGAGCATGGCCAGTCTTGTTGTGCCAGCTTGCGGTAAGTCGATCATCTTTTAGAACCCTATACACCTTTAAAGAAATAAAAATAGCCAGTTTAGCAGTTGAGTTTAGTGTAATGGCCGCCTAAATTTAACTTCGTTTACGAAATGTCGAGATTTTAGTTAAGAATATTTTAGGTGAGTCACGTGGCACAAGTTTCTTGGGCCATTTGCCCATTTCGGACGCTGTAAACTTTGATTTACAAGTCCTAATTTGCCTATTGCATAGCCATTTAGCTCGACGTCTTTTTATAACATATCCATTCGTGAAACTCATATGACAATTATCCTTTTTTTTTTGGGGGGGGTGGTTTGTGACGCGTGATCTGATATGATATATCACGCGGTTAAATGACCTTGTCCGCTTTATTATCATTTTTTATCTGCCGAGTCAAAAACCAAGACCCTTTTTATTGAGCCGAGCTGAAGATGCAGATTGAAGCAGGTGCTTCAATTTGAATGCTCAGCGAGTTGACAGAAGTTTTTTTCTCCCTAAAAGGAAAAAACAACTCGAGAGTTTGGGCTTGAAAGGTGCACGAAAACTCGAATTTGTACCTCTATTTTTGTGGGGAAAAGCAAGCTTAAATGGTGCTAATCAATGAGGCACCCAAATCAAGCTCTATTCCGTGCGTTTCTATCGTCAGCATTGACGTATGTACCGCTAGTCTGGAAGAAAAAAAAAATCCTCCCTTACCCCCGCACCTCTTTCCCCTTTTCTTCCCGTATCGACGAGGCTTTATGTGACCTCCTAATCAAGCTTTTCTTGTACCTACATGTGGGGGGGAGGAGGGTTGCCTCGTTAAACCAAATGGCAAAACCCGGGTCCTGACCGAAGTGATAATAAGCTTGTAATCGAACCTCCTACGAGGCTAATGATTCCTTGCATTCCATTGACATTCTTAGCTCGCATTCACATGTTATATTTCCTTCTTTATTTTTAACCTTCAGATGAGATCACTTTAGAATAGAAAGCGCGGGAAATTTGAAAAATTTGACATTACTAATGGATGTTTCGTTTTTTTGTTTGCAATTTTAGGCGCTGAAGCTGCCAATATGGGGTTAGGGAACAATGACGGATCTCTTCGGCCTAAACTTCAACCCTCAGTCAGGTAAATTATTGGAAAAACTAAACTTTAACTCTGAACTAAACTAAACTGTATACTTAAACTCTGAGAAAAAAAACTTAAAAAATCAACATAGGTTCTTGCATGAAAAGGCAACTGTATTGGTAGTTTTGAATTAGAAAAAAAAGAATACATTGAATGCTTGGAATTTCGTTAAAAATTACAAATGTAATTTTGTATAAAATAGTCATATTTTAAGTACTGAAAATGTAAAAACAATAATCATACTAATTATGTTGTGTCCATTTAGTATTGTTGTCGATGATGTGGATGGAATGGAGGCTGTTTCCCCTGCAGGCACGGTAACAAATGAGGAAGAAGTATTTGACGACCAAATGGAAGCGCGCTCTGATATTAGCAATGGTTCGCGTGGCTCTACGCGGGAGGAGAGCGATGCGCGACTTCAGTTAATCAAGGTAATTTCCTCTTTGCCAACGAAGCAAACTATTTTAAACTTTGAACTTTTTGAGAGAGTACAAAATCTCGACTTAGACACGTCGTGAGCTTCTGAGTGGCGCCCAAACTTGGGGAGGATTTTTAAATGTGTGGGTTGGAAAAGCTCGAAAATTATGACTCTTGTTGAGATATGTCGTGTTGCAATGTAATTTACAACTTGTGCATCTTGGCCCCATTCTAACGCAATCAGCACACATACCCACGTGGTCCGCAAATGAGTTTGGGACTTACAAAACTCATCAACTGGGGGGCAAAGGGAGAAAACATGATTGTTGGGGTGGGTTGATGCATGATTGGCGTGTTGGGTGGTAAACCGTCGAGTTGTTGTTTGTCTGTTGTCCTTTTCTTTTTTTATTCGTAATTGTTTGTTCATAGAAATGCCTGCGTTAGTTTCATGCGTGTCGGCTCCCAGTCACGAAAGTCGGCATGTTGGATTGCCTGAAAATTCCCGTTGGGATTCCTGCAGGAATGTTACGTGTTGGGTTTCCCCAAAAGTTAGGGTTGCATTCTTGCCGTGATTTTGAGCGAAGTTTCGGATAGTAATATTGCTGGTCTTGTTGTATATATTTCTAGGAGGAAATCCGCATGCGGCGTGACGGATTTGCCAAGTTGCTGGATGAGCATGAACAAGTCGTGCAGGAGTTGAGGAGAATTGAAAGTTCCGGCGACCTCAATACTTTGGGTAATGAAGCGGAAGAGGCCATCAATGGAGATTTGCCAGTACTGCGAGCAGAGCCAGAACTTGAAGACCAACCTACCTCAGCTCCGGCTGTGTTGGCGGAATGAAAAGACGATTATTTATTACGTTGTACTTCGTTTCAGTTTTTTCTTTTCGTCTTCTCTTTTTACTCATGTTAAGTCGTTCAGAGCATGAAAATGTAAAAACTAAAAACCAAAAAGAAAAAAGTGTTTTTGTCGTTTTCACTCAGCTTCGGAATTTGTCAAAAACCGAACAAGCGTGCCTTGTAAAAATTCTTTTGCTGGGGGTGCCAAAGCGTTTTGAAGTCGGAGATAAGTCATGCTCTCGTTTAAGTTCGATTTCTGGTCATTTCGTTAGAAAAAAAGAGAAAGAAAAAAATAATTTAATTCAGCTACTTTCAATTTAAACTAAATACCTTGCAAAGCAATACATCGACATGTCTACATCAACTCCAAACCCAGAAATTTGTTTATGTTTTTATCTTCTTTTTTTTAGGGTTTGAATGTTAAAAAAATATCTTGTGTAAAAAAAAGCTTTTGTTTTTCGGTAGTGTGTTTGGATAAAGCCTCTTATCTCTAGTTTTACCTTGCACGGCGCGTATCAGAATCTTGAAGTCCATTTAAGGTAGGTTAAATGCTAGGTCAACTATTTTTTTAATTAATGAAAATTTTTTATCAATATTAACTTCGTGAAATATAATGACGTGATTCGGAATAACCTTCAAACATGTACGTGGTTTTTAATTTTATAAATAAATTAGTGTCATGATTAATGTAGAAACTTTCGAATAACGGAAGTTTCTTTTATTATTTCAGAATTGTATTCTAATGATTTTCTTTGATTATCAGTGCAGAATGTCCTTTTAGTCTATTTGATGACTACCTAATTTTCAAACTTTCTGATAATTCTGATAAATTTTCTAACGAATGTTTTTAAACTGCTTCTTTTGAAATGTTGCGCACGCTGGTCGAGAAGAGGGCGGCTTTACTCCGACTCGGCGGGCGCCAGACCGCCGAGTCGGAGTAAAGCAACGGGTTGCGGGTATAGATAAACCAGTGCTTCGATTTGGGCATGTTTTGAGTTGTGAACGGGTCGCGTTAGCTGTAGGCGAGTGGACAACACTTGTTCACAACAACAGCGATGGTCCCACTGTACTTGCCGTCAATAGTTACTCCTCCTTTCCAATTACCGCCGTTGAATTTATCCTCATGGCGGAGTTCTATAAAACTATCTATAAACTTTTGCTTGAGCATTTACAGTTACGTGTTCCATTATAAAACACACCATAAACACAAAAACTCGGGTAAGACTCAATATCTCATGTTCATTTGTCAATGCATAATTTCCTCTTTTCATTTTATTGTATTGTTCCGTTGTTGGAATTTCTTCCATGAATCAGCTAAATGGGGTGAAAGTGATAAATGGCGCCAAAAAGCATACCAAGCCCCAATTTAGCCATACACGACTGAAATGGCATGGTAAGTGTAGAAAACGTTCATCCGTAGCTATTCTGGGCTCATTAGGTGCAAAACAGTTCTACAGTATTAGAAGATCATGTTCTCCCAGTTTTCCTTTATATGCTTTTATTATTCGAAACATTGTAAACACAACGAACTCTTTTACGATGGGCATGGGCTTCTTTTGTCACTGCAACCCGTCTCTGCAATTCTGATTCAGTACTCTTTGCTTTGATCATTCAACACTTTGCCCCGAGAACTATACAGAACGCACGACGTACGAAACAGAGATTAGCACAGAAACTCAATTACGCGCAGCAAATACCGCCAACGGAATAGATAGATAGATCGAGAGGGAGAGAGACGACATAGTATCCTCATCTCCCTTTCTCCATGAGCTTCATCCCGCATGACCTGATTAAGGATTTAATTGTTGCTAGTCTTAGGCGTTCATCAAAGACATTCCCCAGCCCCCACACATTCCACGCATCTTAGTACCGTCAAAAAGGCCTGGAGGGCGTATGAGCCTTCTTCTGGAACTACGCAAGTCCAACCAACGACAGAAATATAGAACCCGGGACCCCCAAAAAGCTTCGAAAAATGAGCCTAGGTTATAGCGAGGGCGGACCCTATGGCAGCAGTATTACTGCACCAGTCGCGCTGGCAACAATATACACAACACAAGCCAGATACTATATACTCGCTTTGGTGCCATCGTGTGACTTCCCCTAATGGATTGATCTTGTATCACTTGCTCTGAGATCGAACTTGGTGAAAATTTCGCACTACTTTATTTGCGCAATTTATGTGCCACAAATTAATTTCCTCGTTTAACTTTTCAAAAAGGTCGAAAACACGTGACGATAGCCTACGATACGTGAAATAAGGTTTAAAACTTGATTCGAACTTTCAAGCAAGCGTGAAGAAAAGCAAGTCAAAGGACTGGGAATCAAACTATTTCCAAAGCATAGTTTACGAATCCCGTTTACAAAGTGTGCGAATTGCAGAAAACTTGAAAAGTCGTGTAATTTGAACCTGAAACTGCGCGAAGGTAACTTAGTTTATCGATAAACTTGGCCTGAGCGAAAGTTTTCTTGGCCTGAGCGAAAGCAACGGGGATTCCCGCTTCAGGTAAAAAGAAAAAACTTGTTGCTAATCCATTCGCGAACTTGGGAACAGCTTTACAGGGTGCAGTCCATTTCTTTTTGCACCCGTGTTAGTCCAACTTTGGATTGCACCCCATTATTTCGCTAAAATCCGCTGCTTTAAGTCATGACGGGGAGTCACACAGGAAAGTACTTGAGTGTACTTCGGAAAGTTCGTGCCTTGGAGGATGTTTTGGCAAGTTCGAAAAACCTGTGTCGGCGACCCTTTATCATTTGAGTGGCAAACACCTGTTGACAAAGGAGCGATCTTCTGTAAAAATACGTATATGTGTATTTATTTTTATCTGACATAGTGGTACCCGCACGTCCATAAAGGGGATTAAGACAATTTATGGGGCACTCGACTAAGCCCACATCCCTTTGTTTCAATGGGGAATGGAGCACACGTCCCCTCACGTGCTACGTGAGCTGCTCGGACGAATTATAAGGGCGTGAAGGGACAACGAAAAACGCTGCTTGAGGTTCACCGGTTCGGCATTACCCCCCGCATATTATCATGCAGAGCAGAGAGCTATTAGCTTGGACCCAAACACAGAGTCGTGTGGTCCGTAACCCAGATTTTTATCAGCAACAATGCCGAAACTACCCAAACAAGTCCGAGGTCTATATACCGAACAGGAATAGAAGGAAAGAGATCCCAGTCTCCGATATAGGCAAGATCCTGAGAGCACTTACAAGCGATGTGACACAAAAAAGAGAGCCAGGGCTCCATATGATGTGACATAGCTCTGGGGAAAGCGACGTACAAAGTTAATTAACGCCAGCAGGCTGTAGGATGTGGATGTGAGTGACCTTTCCGTGAGTTTCGGCTTTTCATTACGGTAGTCTCATAGTGTCCCTGAAGAGCTGCAATGAACTTATCGCGGCGGAAGGCTTTTTCCATTGAAAGACAATGTAAGCTTCCCTGCTGGTCAAAAATAAGGTAAAAAAGAGCCATCTAATGAGGTATCACATGGGCGTCTATTTTAAGATTTTTAAAAAAAGAGCTCAGCATGTCGCAAGTAAACACGATCCGGTTTTTGTTAAAAGGACGGATTTAAACAAACTCCTAAATTAACCTGTTTTAAAACGTATATGTTTCGTAAATTTCCATGACTCTTAAATGTTGGAAAGAAAATTTTGTAAAGTTACGTCACAATAAAGGTTCCATTTGTGTTTGTTTCTGTTTGTAAGACACAGTTTCGGCACTGGTTCACTTTTGCTAAGAGAAAAGATTAAATTAAAGTAAACAGTTCTAAGTTAAATCATTGCAGTCAAGATTCAATTTATGTTAACAGCAAACCCAAATAATGACTCATTTCTTATAAGAACAGAAAATGAAATAAAACACAAGTTTTTAAGAGATTGTGCTTTTCATGGTCGTTTAAATTGCCTAACTCATTGTATTAACTTTCCCAGTGTAAAGTAATATACTTCCACAACATGTGAGAAACCTTTGTAAAAATCTCACTGTACAGTACAGTACAGTGTAAAATGTACAATGTACAGTACAGTGTAAAATGTACAATGTACAGTGTACAATGTACAGTGTACAATGTACAGTGTACAATGTACAATGTACAATGTACAGTGTACAATGTACAATGTACAGTGTACAGTGTACAATGTACAATGTACAGTGTACAATGTACAGTGTACAGTGTACAATGTACAGTACAAGTACAATGTACAGTGTACAGTGTACAATGTACAGTACAAGTACAGTGTAAAATGTACAGTAAAAGTACAGTGTACAATGTACAGTAAAAGTACAGTGTACAATGTACAGTAAAAGTACAGTGTACAATGTACAGTAAAAGTACAGTGTACAATGTACAGTAAAAGTACAGTGTACAATGTACAGTAAAAGTACAGTGTACAATGTACAGTAAAAGTACAGTGTACAATGTACAGTAAAAGTACAGTGTATAATGTACAGTACAGTGTATAATGTACAGTACAGTGTACAATGTACAGTAAAAGTACAGTAAAAGTACACTGTACAATGTACAGTACAGTGTACAATGTACAGTACAGTGTACAATGTACAGTACAGTGTACAATGTACAGTACAGTGTACAATGTACAGTACATCATAATCTCACTGTACATTACATCATATTCAAACACGGGAAGGTCAACTTCAAAACTACGTCTGAGTATTGATAACTTCATCGACAGCACTTCGATAACACTTAATTTAACTTATTTGTATGTGAGAAAAGTACACGTAATATCTTTTTTTTTCATTTTAAGACACCCTTGTGTATATGTAATGCTAAACAACGTTCCACGCAAATTGTCATATAGAAATTAAATATTTCGTTGTGACGTCACAAGATACATTTACATTAAACACCAACATTAATTATTATACTTTAGAACAACTTGTAAATTCATCTCAGTCCTTTTCAACCGAGGATCGGACGCTGTAAGCCCCTTCAAATCCAAATTGAGTCTAATCGAATACGTGATGACGTCATCGTTTAGGGTTTAGTATCTAAGCTTGTAAGTCTACCCGCAAGTCATTTTTACGACACATCGGACCATATGATCCGACTCGTGGGAAGAGAAACTGTTTAAGAAAACGAGACAAAAAGATGGAGTCAACAATGAAAAAAAAAGAACGTTGGCCCTCGAAAACCTTCTCCTCCGCTCTCAGAATGCTGTCTGTATGGTTCATATCCCTGTTTGTTATTAAAAGACAGAGTGAAAAGCCGCCCTTAATTCTCTGTTGAATCTCTCGAAATGGTTTTATCCTTTTACTTATGGAATAAGAAGCACATGTCTAGACTTATAGCTTGTCGGGTCATGTCAACAAACGCAGTCTCCTTCACCAGCAATGTAATTTTTGGACTAAACTCTTCTCTAAAAATAGCTTAGCTTAAAACAGAAAGAGTTTTTATGACGGAGATCTAAGCCTTTTTCAAATCTGGTGCCAAAACAAAATTCTAACGTCCTTCTATCTTGTCTTCTCTTATTTCTAATTCCATATAGTACTCAGGAAAAAAATTCCAGGGATCACAAAAACTCAAGTGGTGGAAGACGGCGACAAGTTTTTAACCACTTGAACAACATGTGAACAACTTGGGGAGGAGACAAGTAACAAAATGTTGCTCCCACGCCCTCAGTGGTACTACACACTTGTCTGGACAGCTTACTTACTGCAACTACGTCAGTTACCATCCGTCCAGCCTGAAGTATTCACCCTGGGTTATATTACAGGGACCTTGCGTCGTCCTTGGGACAAGGAGTACCCTCGTCCTGGACTTTCCATCTCGGGTGAGTGCGTCATATATCTTCACTTTTGTGTCAATTCGCCATTCGCAATCTGTACGATTACGAGTGTAGTTTCTAATTGGACATGTCTTCGATACCCAGGTGCCATTTCCTTGGCTGTCAACGAGGTAAAGAAGCTGGGAATACTGCCAGCCGGTCACGAGCTGGATTTTGAGGTGGCGGAGACGTACGGCGAAGAAACAGAGTCTATTCTACAAACAGCCCGCCTTTGGACGCGCAACGTGTCGGCCTACATCGGTCCGCAAGAAACGTGTGTCACTGAGGCCCGGATGGCGGCTGCTTTCCAGCTTCCCATGATTTCCTACGTAAGCTCGGATTTTTTTCTGACTCGTTCAGCATCTTTAGCCCATCATCGATAGCGTGCACTAAAAGCTTATGGCACATAAACGGCGTAGTAAAGCTTTTTCTCCTTGAATGTCAAGACATTTTTCTTATCACTTTGCCACCAGAAAGAGAGAAAAAAAGTAACGAATCTGCGATGAAACTAAGGGTATATACGTAAAAGCGTTAGTGGTCAACTCCCAGAAAGCTTGTCTGGCCAGCTGGGAACTATAGTAGCGTTCTTTTCCCGAGGTTTTTGACTCAGTATATGTTAAGCATTGGCCATAAACCTTGTAAAGGGACGCAGTCATAGCCAATAGTCATTCCTTGTTTTCCTTTAGAAATTTCCATCACAAAAGAATAAGTTACTTCTTGTATGTTGATTTAAGTTGCTTTACTATGTCGATTATACTCAACAGCCTTACAGTGCAACAAAGACACTATTTTCTAACGCTTTCCTTTTGCTCTTTTCGATTTTTCACACTGTTGTCAACTTTCAAGGTTATTTGAAGGTTACAGTTTAGGGCGGCTTCAGATCAACTGCTTGAGTAATGCGATTCTCTTGTGTTGTCTTCCATCTATATAACAGTGAAAATAAGCTTACCGTTTGATATTAGTGCTTCGGATTTTCAATGTTATCATGTTCAAGGTTAACTTGGTGGCTACAATTTATGCACTATGTCTATTTTGCACCATCTTATTTAGGTTACTCTTCTTTTGAAGCAAACATTACTGTAGCTATAGTTACCTAATTTTATCTAATAACGTCTGGTCTTATCTAATTAGCATATTAATTTTTTTATTGAGTTAAAATAGAAAGGAAATTAAGATTCGAGACGAGCACCAGGATAAATGACCGGTGAGAATGAAGTAAAACAACCAAGTTAACAGTTTTTTTGGCTTTTACAGTTCTGTACTCATTACGAAACGTCGAACAAAAAGTTCTTCCCAACGTTCGCACGTACGCGACCTCCGGACACACAGATTTCCAAGTCGGTAGCTTCCGTCCTTCTTCATTTTGGCTGGAAGAAAGTGGCGTTTTTTTACAAAAACTCGGAAGACGAAGAGTACAGCACGGTAGAACCCTTTGTTGAGTTGTTTTGTTTGCTTAAAAGCTTCCCAAACCTCATTACAGATATTTACACTTAGATTGCGGCGACAATTACGTCAACACTGAAAGAAGCCGACATTCAAGTCAAGTTCAAAAAGGCTTGGAACCTGACTTATCACCACGGATATTTGGACAACCCTTTCCAATCCATTGTAGAGGAAACTTACCAAGATATTCGCAGTAAGTCAATTCCCTTGTTTCCTTAACTCTGGCATTTATATGGGAACCGAAATCGTGCCCCAACTGCAAAATGGTAGAACACTTCTTTTTACCATTCTTAGAACCAAAGTTTTGCGTTGCAACGATTTTGGTGAATTGTGGTGTTGGTGAATTTGGCGAATTCGGAGGGCATTTTCAAGTGTTGGCGAATTGGAACCCCGATTCGCCAACACGCCAACGGTTGGACACCACTGCTTTAAAGTATAGTGCTAAAGTCTACACGTCAACATCAAGCCCCCAAAAGCGTTCGATTTTTCACGCCATGACTTCTTAGTAGACTATTGTCTGTCTACTTCACTGGTTCACTGCTGGTTGGTCACTCTAAAAAAAGATCCATTCTATTATTGAGTTACTATGCCAGCATCTCGACGATCCGGAAACCGCGTATTGCATCAATAGAATAACCTTTACATATGCCAATGGTCATCAATTATGCTTTACGGCCCAGCAACTTTATATTCTTTTGGCTTGGCCTGCTGGCTATACAACCTTCGATTCTTTCAAAAGAAACAAATTGCTAGGACGTAGTGGAAAACACAGTACCTTTATACTGTGGTGGAAATACTTTATTGTCCCAGCTGTGTGTTCGTTTTCTTAGGACGTTCGTTTTTGTTTGTCTCCCAAGTGGCCAGGTTGAGCTTACGATATACCCAAGACGTTCGTTTTCTTTTAGACCTACGAAATGGTAATCTATAGCGGCTTCAGAAACCTAGGATTTCGTTTCAGAACTAGTTAACCCACAAAAACCTTGGATTTTCTTTACTTGTACGCTATACTGAACAAGTAAATCGTTCGTTCGCTTCCCGTACAACTCCCTGGCGTGTAGGCAAAGTGAAACTTTCCTTAGAAAACGTTCGTTTTCCCCCCAGACAATCTGTTACAGACCCGAAAAATCCTTCGATTTCCTTGAAGCGTTCACGAATTCAGATTCGTCTCGTGACGTTTAGGAGTTATGTATGTTACAACGCAGCCTGCTAAGAATTTCTTGTTAACACGAACATTTTCTTTCTTTGTGCTTCGCTAGTTTACGTCGTCTTGGGCCATTACTACGAGCATATCGGACTACTGGTCGCAATGGAAGACCGTAAGCTTTTCGACAAAGGTAAAACAAATGCAATACCACAGTTTGCTTATATGCGATCCTTAGATTGCTTAAAGTTCCATCACCAACAATCATCATCCCTCATCTGTTAACCCTTTATCCCTCCCCACCCCACTTTTTTTCACATTACATGGTATATAAATAAGTCCACACATAAAAAGACACGCATCTAACCTTTTTTCTAATGCGCCACTAACGCTATCGTGCCCTTCAGCTCTTCCGAACCCGTAATTTAAGGAGGCACCGCCAACTTTCCTTTGAACTGTAGCCAAAATTCTCTTAATTTATACCAACAAATTCTTATTAATGAAAAACAAGGGGCGGAAAGTATTCAACTTACTTCGCCTAGTAAATTCCCACATTTATGTCATTATTTTTTTTTTCTGGACGATGTATCGAGTGCGGAATTCTTGAAAGAGAAGTGGCGGTGTTCCTTTACATGTTTGACAGGAAGCAATAAGTAACGTGTGCGTTTTTCTAAAACAGGCGAGTACTTTGTGGTAGGCGTGGATATCGAGCGTTATGATGCCGAGAACCCGGATAAATATTTACGAGGATTGCTCAAAAACCAACCAGATGACAAAGTACAACGGGCATACAAAAACTACATTGGAGTGGTCGGATCTCCGCCTGTCGATTTTGAAAATTTCACTGTTGATGTAAACGAGTACATGGAAAAGCCGCCTTTCAATTTCCCTAACCCCTTGACGGTATTTGGAGCAGTCAAAACGGTAAACAAATATAGATTTCATCCTCCTTTCTGTCTTTCCCAACTCCCTGTTCAAGTATAAGTAATGTACATTTGGGCAATTTTCGAGCAGATTCGGGCCGAAGCTGCCTATTTGTACGATGCCGTGATGCTTTACGCTTATGCGTTAAGGGACGTGCTCAATAGCGGAGGAGATCCACTGGATGGGATTACAATTATCGAACGAATGAAGGATAGGACGTACAGAAGCGTGATGGGGTGAGTTATAACTCGATATGTACGTAAACATGGGACTATTTTGGTCCCTTGAGTTAAGTAGAGCATGAAGGTCTTTCTTAATCCTCTATTTGGTCATTTTATTAATTGTGCCGTATTGTATTTGGTTTTATTCGATGGGCCGTAAAGTTATGTGGTGTACATGGATGAGGATGGAGACGCACAAGGCAATTACACGTTAATTGCCCGTCAACCTCATCACACGTCTCCTTATGACTATGGACTGTATCCTATCGGCGTTTTCCAGCTGGCTGAAAACCACTCCAAGTTGCCTGTAAGTCAAGCAGTTCTATTCGGGTGCTTTTCCAGCTAGCAGAGTTGAGAGAAAAAATCATAAAATAGCTTTATTTTTGGGCGCGAAAAAAAAAAAAGAGGCGTTCCGTTTCTCTCTCTCTCTCACTTTCTAATCAAGGGTTGAAACTATCGACAGTATAGACTAGAAGAAATTAGTTGTTGCGCAGCAGTCTTTGTCAGCATGAAGTAATATTACACTTATCATTTTTTCTACCTCGTAGATTTATCAACGCATCAAATGAAAATAATTCGTCCCATAGTCAATTTGATTCCGTTAGATCGAATTAATTTGATTCCAGTAACTAGATATAGTTAGATCAATAGACAAGATTAATGAGATCAATACAATCGACTCTTAGATCATGTTTGGGACTTGACATATTTATAGATGCATAAAGCCTTGCAATAAGTCTTTAGTTCAATTATTAGGACAACAATAGACTTTTGTTATATTTCTTTAGCATTTAGTGAAGGGGATTATTGCTGAAAATATTTCTTGCAAGAACTGAAAGAACGGTACACAAGTAGATATCATAGACAGGCGAATACGGCATTGACGAAGAACTGATCGAGTGAAAAATGATTTTCGGCTCTAAGTAGTTTCCGAAGATTGTATGCTTCGCTAATTGAAAGCGTGTAAACATTTTGCTTGTAAATCGAATTTTTCTCCTAGGAATTGCGTGTAAACTCAACAATTGTTTGGACTGGTGGACAAGTGCCAGTAGACGAGCCACCTTGCGGATTCCGCGGCGACTTATGCATCTGTAAAACGACGTAAAAAATTGTATTCTAAACTAAGTGATGTTTATCTGTCCAGCATATACAGCGGAAATCGCCGGGGCGGTCGTAGGCGGTTTACTATTTCTCCTGGGCCTCGTAATTCTTGCCGTGTACCGGAATTGGCGCTATGAACAAGAATTGGATTCACTCTTATGGAAAATCGACTACAAAGATCTTCAAATCCCCGAAATGCCCACCGTAGCCAACTCCAACGGTCAACCGTCTTCCAAAGTGTTGCGAGTAATTCAATTCCTTGAAATTTTTTTTAAAAAATTTAATATTTCAAACCGCCGTGTTTCCCTTGCGTGGCCTTTTTAGAGCAGTCACCCATTACTTAGATCGAGTCAGGTCTCCTTAAGCTCGAACCCAGACGCCGATTTTCGCTACTCTGCCATTTATAGCCAAATTGGCGTCTACCGAGGTCGCATTTTTGCAGTCAAGCGCGTCAACAAGAAGTATGTCGACTTGACTCGTGAAATGAAAAAGGAATTGAAAGCGGTACTTATTCAAATTCTATTTTTCGTTTTTTAAAACGTTCTATTCTTTGCCATAGATGCGAGATTTGCGTCACGAAAATTTGGTTGCTTTTATCGGAGCTTGCGTAGATCCGCCTAATATTTGCATCATTACGGAATACTGTACCAGAGGGAGCCTCAAAGATATTTTGCACAACGAAGACGTCAAGTTGGATAACATGTATATCGCTTCTCTTGTCGGTGACGTCATTCGGGTACAATTTATTCCCATCTTATTGTTTTGTTTTCCATTCTCTTTTCCAAGTCTAACTCCATTTTTTTAAATTATGTTGTTTATATGGTAATAGGGGATGATTTATCTCCACGAATCGTCAATCCGATCCCACGGGAAGCTCAAGTCCTGCAATTGTCTTGTTGACAGTCGTTGGATGCTCAAAATTGGTGATTACGGCCTCCATGGTTTCAAGGCTGGTGCGGAAGAACCCATGGATGAAATTGCACAACAGAAGCTTTTGCAAGGTTCGTTCACAAAGATATCTTTGTTGGGGAGGCATTTTTCCTAGGAGGGGGGATGAATTTAAGAAAAGGGGGTGTGACTTCTACTTTTTAAACAGATCTTTTGTACCAAGCGCCCGAGTTATTGAGAGATCTGGATCCGCCTTCGCACGGGACTCCGAAAGGAGACGTTTACAGTTTCGCCATGATCCTCTACGAGATCCACAGCAGGTCAGGACCATTTGGCTCTATTGCCATGCCAACTGAAGACATTTTACTGAAAGTCAAAGCCTACCCTACGCTCCAGCAGCCACCTTTCAGGTAACTAATATAACCGTTTATGAAAACGTATAGGTCCTTTCAAGTTCAGACAATTGTTTTTATCGCATCAAACATAAAGCAAATTCTGCACAGAAGGGAAATTTCCCCTCAAGTTAACAGTGAAAGCAGTTGGGAAAGAGCGTACTTGGACGTAACTGAGGCGAAACGGCCAAAAAGAATCTTGGAATGAGTGCGATTTTGGAATTCAATAAATATTTATCAGAAATGTTGAATATTTGCGTGAGAACGACGAATATCTTTGAAGAAATATGGAATATTTAACAGAGACAGTTGTCATTTTCAAAGGAATAGTGCATGTGTCAAAGAACTATGGCATGTTTAGTAAGAATTGCTGCATTTTTCACGGAAATATTGAATGTTTCGTAGAAATGTTGAATATTTAACAGAGTCATTGAATATTCCATCAACTTTTGACTATTTAAAGGAAAAAATTTACAATCCAAAGAAGCATTTAAAAATGTCAAAGAAAGTTGTTGAATTTATTCAAGAAATTTCGAAATATTTTGAAGAAGTATTGAATATTTAACGAAAAGAAGGCTCTAAGCGTGTTAAGGTACTACACGTTGTTTATAATTATTCCTCAATTTTCGCACCATTAGGCCACAGATTGAGCTGCTAGACAACTGTTTCGACTGCGTCCGGTTAGTGTTGAGGGAATGTTGGTCTGAATCACCGGAAGATCGTCCAGATTTTAAATCGCTGCGTTCCAAATTGCGACCCATGCGGAAAGGCTTGTGAGTTTTATTAACCGACTATTGTGTAACTTAACGATTACGGGCTGTTAACAATGGGTCATTCAGGCGACCTAATATACTAGACAACATGATGGCCATGATGGAGAAATATGCCAACAATTTGGAAGCGTTGGTAGACGAGCGCACAGAGCAACTAACTGAAGAAAAGAAGAAAACTGGTAACATCATAAAGTTTTTCCACTCAAACTTCAGTCACTATCAAAGTTATTGTGTCAATTAAAAACAGAGGCCTTATTGTACGAAATGCTTCCACGCTACGTGGCCGAGCAGCTGAAACGAGGTCATAAAGTGGAAGCAGAAAGTTTTGACTGCGTCACGATATATTTTAGTGACATCGTTGGCTTTACAGCCATGTCAGCTGAATCGACTGCCTTAGAGGTAAAGGATTTCCGAGTGTATTTTTATCCTTTATCCTTCTCTTAAAAGGGAAAAAAAACAAGGGAAAGAGACCTAAACGTTTTATCATAGATTGTCAATTTCCTCAACGATCTTTATACTTGCTTCGACTCGATAATCGAGAACTACGACGTATATAAAGTGGAAACCATTGGAGATGCCTACATGGTCGTCAGCGGAATGCCGATACGTAACGGAGATCAGCATGCAGCGGAAATTGCTTCCATGTCTCTTAGCTTATTGAGGGCCGTCGTAGCCTTCAAGATACGACACAGACCCCAAGATACATTAAAACTACGAGTAGGCATCCATTCCGGTAAGGTGAAAGCTTCCTGCTGGCATACAACTTGCACAGTACCTCGTAAAATATATATATCCAGAAACGGTTTCCCAGCTTCAGAATCAATATTCAGCATAGAATTTTATTACATTTTCGTATATCCTTCTGTTCTTAGATTAATTTTGTCTTATAATACAAGCAATATCTCCTTTCTTTTTTACAAAGGAAATCTGACATATCTTCACAATGGTTTTTCCTACGGTAGTAGTAATTTTCTTAAACGAAATTTCTGTTATTCTTCTTAATTTTCTATGATTGTTCCCGTTAAATTTATGTTATATTTCTGCTTGTTCTCTGTTATTGTCTCTCTTTCTTATCTCTTAATTTTGTATTATTCTCATCGGATATTTTTTACTTGTTATTTCTCAGTTTATTCTTATTGTGGCATTTTCTTTCTGTTCTTAGGACCAGTTTGTGCGGGAGTGGTGGGATTAAAGATGCCTCGGTATTGTTTATTTGGTGATACTGTCAACACCGCTTCTCGTATGGAATCAACTGGCTTGCGTAAGTTTATTCTAACTTTTTTTAAAAGAAGCCTCAAACTATTTTTTTTTTCTATTTATAGCGTTAAAAATCCATTGCAGCTTTACTTGCCAGAAGATTTTAGAGAAGCTGGGGGGTTACCAGTTAGAAGAGCGTGGTTTGGTGAAGATGAAAGGTAAAGGGGACGTACTGACGTACTGGCTCGATGGGGAGACGGCAGAATTACAGCTTGCTCGGAGTCAGAACCCCAAACGCGTCCGTATAAACGAAAACTTCGAGCCCATTTTGGGCTTTGAAGGCTTCGTTCAACGTAATTGCGGTCCGCGGAGTTCTTTGAAGAATACTCGACTGGATTTGGGTCGCACGGTCAGCTTAGATTCGCCCAAGAAGCTTCGTTTCGCTAATCAGGGCTTCCCCGCTGATGACAACACCCATGTTACAGCGGCTGACAGGTCCGTGGTGTCACATCATCCGGTAACTGTCTCCGTGTCAGCAGCGTCTTCCCCTTCTCATCCTCCGCTGAACACGGCTATTAGTTACAATCGCCTGAATGTCAAACGCAACTCCTGTCCTTGTATGGACGCAGCGGATTCGATGACGTCAGCAGGGGAGATGCAGCACCTCTTACCCCAGACCAAAGAAGAACTTCCTCAACAAAACAAAGCCTTAAGAAGACTTCCGCGGCGAGATCCAAACAAAATGAGTACAACTTCGTTGCTGGAAGCCATAGCCTTCTCTGCACAGGCGCAAGGCGTCAAGCTCATCAACCGGAAACTGCGTGATAAAGAGCCAAAAGACAAAAACGGGCAAAGAGACCCGTATTCCACCACGACCTTCGCTCCAACCATTTGTCTCAGTCCTCCCGACAATGAAGTTTCTATACTGAACCCAAGAAATTCGATTCCAGCATTAGAAACTTCCAAAAATGACCCTGTGAACCGTAACGGACGAATTTCTGCGAAGGGGGCAAATTATGAACAAAATGACCGACAAAGTCCAGTATAATATATTAATATGTAATAAAAAAAGGGAAATTGTTTCTAGTCTTTTAAAGTTTGTTGTACGATCTCAGAATATAACGCTCGTTTCCTCAACTTTGCAAGCTTCGCCATTTGGTATTTTCTTAATAAAAAACAAGACGTCTTATTCGACAGGTGTCGAATAAGCTGGGCAAGTGGATGTCCGAAGGCGTGAACAGGAACGGAAGCTTCTTGTCAATAGATGACTGCAGTGAAATGAAACAGTTGATATAATACAAGGAAATACAATAATACAAGGACACTAAATAAATAAAGGCTAGCTCATCATACACTGTACACCAGTTCCATCCATATTTGTGTTTATAGAAGTTTCAACGCTCTGTAAGAAGAAGCGTATGTCCGAGTGGATAGGACGCAGGCCTTTTGGTCGGAAGGTCGCGGGCTCGAAGCCCGGTCGAGTAAATTTATTTCGTAAAGAAACGAAATATGATATGGCTCCATTTCTCTGTACGTTGTCTTCCCGGCAATATTCCTATACCCATATTCGATATTGTGAAGCTTCGGCATCACGAGCTCGAATATTGGGGATAGGAATCCGAGCAGGGGAGTTGGGAACAGGGGAAGGGGCGAGGCTTTCAGTTTTTTACGATTTTTCAAGGGGACCCCCTTGATACAACGTTATTCCTTATGGAGAAAAGCCCTGAAAAAGCTTTCCCAGCTCGGAAAAAAGCCACGCCCACTTGTTGGCCGAATCCACCAATAGGATTCGTCCTTTTTCGGTAGGCCCCGCCTCTTTAAGCGATTTAAAAAAAAAAAAAATCTCCCACATTTTAGTTTTCTATTACAACAAATTATAAATCGTACAACAAAAAGCACAATTTTGGAAAGCAAAAATTTTACGGGGAACGTTTGGGTACAAAAATAAGTAAATAGGGAATCCCGAGAGGAAGCAGAACATCCCATTTGTATAATTTTAGAATCTAATTTTTTGAGACAAAAAATGTCAAATAACAAGAATTGGAAAACTAAACACTATAGCAACGTTTGGGAAGGAAAATTTATCAAGAAAGCAAAAACTAAATTCGGTAAACAAGCATGGTAATTCTACTCTATTCTCAAAAAATGTATAATAACACAGAAAGTCGATCTCCAAAGCTGCGATACTGAACCTCCGGACCCTTCCAATGTGTCGATCTTGACTTACAGGCATATTTGAATAAAAAATTAACGCGCAAACCGTCCAACGATACCTTAATGCAAATACACTTATGTTTCAATACAACTGGAGTCCAATCCAATGTTTTCTCAGCTGCTCCTCGCACTTCCGCTCCAAAGCTGCAAGCCTTTCATCCAAATACTGAAAATGACCTTAACATGACAAGAAAAACAAAAAAGGATTAAAAAATAGGCAAAATTTCCCAAATTTGAATGAGTTACTGGTTGAATAAGACGTATTCGATGGTTCTTACTCTTCATGGACCACATCTGCTAACGCTAAACCATATGCTGACAGTACGCCAGCATAACGATGGATATAAACGCGTCGCATCCCTAAAGACCTTGCAATAGAGCACGCATGCTGTCCATCCACCCTCCAAAGCACGACAGCACATGTCGAGAGGTATCGTAGCCTTTAGGCTAAAAAAAAGTACAAGTACAAATAATTAAAAAACGTCTAAAAGTGAAGAAAGTACTTGAGTTAGAGCACGAATAGGTCAGCACACGGTCTCATTGGCCACCGTAATGAACCCTAACGCAATTTCTTCTAGTTTCATCGCTGATAAATGCTGCGATTCCAGAAATTCGTTCACCTAACATAAAAAAAAATCAAATTTTCTTAAATACATTTTAGAGAAAGTAAAATTATCCGAATTTTTACTTCTGAGGTGAGTTTATCGAAGCTGCGAGAGTTGCGTCACGCTCTAAAGGCTCATCTTCGCCTGAGCCAAAGATTTTAGGGAAGAATTCGAATAAGCGTCCTAAGAATAAATTCGCGACTGTAACGATCAAAGGACCTCCTTTACGGTAACTAACGGGGCCAGGATGGGCTCCAGCAGACTGTCCCACCACGACCAAACCAGCACGGAAAAACAGTCGAGAACCTCCTCCTGCAACCCCAGTATTGATATCCAACTGCCAAAATTTTATTTTTTAGTGGCTTTGATATTCGTTAAGTATGGAATATAGAACGTTTTAACACACTTGTGGGGCTTGAACAGTGATGCCTGCAGTAGTGGACTCAAAAATGTGCTCCCACTGACCTGCATAGCGTGAAACGTCAGTCGAAGTCCCGCCCATATCGAACCCAAGCACAGGCGTGTAATCGCAAAGATACGTTGGCGTAGTCTGGGCATAACCCACCACGCCCCCTGCCGGACCTGAGAGAATGGCTCGAGAGCCACTAAAAAGCAAATCTCTGAATCCTTCCGCAATATCCAACGCCATTCGCTCGCCCTTGCGTTCTAGCAATGCATTTGTAGCTACTGTTGTTCCCATGCGAATCCATCCGATCCTGGAAGTGTTTATAGTTACTTTGGAAGGATATGCAGGAATTCCCGTTTCCTAGGAAATAACAAAGTGTATATATTTTTGCATATTATATTTATATATTAAATGCGTAGGAATACATACCTAATGCGTTATTTTAACTCTACCTGTTCCAAAATTCAGCGAATCCCTACTCTAGGGGCGTCTTCATAGTTTGCTGGGTCTTCTGATAATAACTTGTACACGATTAACGTTTGTAAAAGTGCCGCCTCTATCAAGCGCGAAACAATCCTTCCCTTCACCAACCATACTTTTGGGCTTTTCCTGCAAAACTAACCTTTTACTAGCAACTAGTCTTTTAGCTCATATGAATATGTAAAAGTTTCGAACTTACTGATAAAAATCACTTAATTCCTGGTCACCAAACCAAATAAATGTTCGAAAAAACGTTCGAAAGTCCAGAAGCTCTCGTGTATGGCTATAGGATGAAGGAGCCCAGTTCCAAAAGAGCCCATCTTGGCAAAGGAGCCCGGTTCCAAAAGAGCCCACCCCTAGTCCAATTTCTAACAATAAACTATAAACCAAGCTTTATGATAATTCAGGGAAATTTAAGGTAAAGCGTATATTCGTAGTTGTTCTTAAGTTGTTATATGAACTAGCACACGGTAGCAAAGCACTACCATTTTAAAATTAATCCTTTATTTATTCTATTAAACAGATTTTAAACCATCTTACCTCAATCCCATACATAATTTCCCGCGTGGCATGCCATGTGTATCATGCCACGTGGTTCCCTCAGCTTCATTTGTTTGCAGAACAGGCGAAGAATTAAGGGTGTTTCCTAAAAATAATAACAAAGAATCCTATAATGCGAACGGAAGCAGGAAAGGATAACACAGAATAAACTTGGTGGGTAGTTTCTTGTTTAGACTTGTTTTAATTTTGCCCAAACGTTTGAAATGAAACACCGCTTCAACATTAACGACCCTCTTGTTCGGCTGCGCGAGCCGTACTGAGGCGAATAAAAAGCACAAATCAGGGCTCCAGGTTTTTTTTCACAAAAAGGATTTAAATATATTACAAGCTAAAGTGGCACGTGAGGTTTGGCACGCCAAATGATAGCATAAGCTGGGCATGTATCTAAAGGGACTTGTCCAGCTAATAACAAGACAAAAATTAAAAACAAAAATTAAAATACAATAAATAATAGTAATAAAAGTCAGGATACGTTCAAAACACGTTACGTACTATTATGACAAAACTTGGCTTTTGCGCTGCACACTACAAAATGTAAGAACTCCAAAAGCCAACACAAAAACACGGGAGAAAAGCATTGTCCTAAGCTAAACGCGTGCTAACATTCTTCCTATTCTCTCCGTTATGTTCCACTTTTACTCCTAGCCCACCGTGGCAATTCTTCTGCCGCCAGCAAAATTCCCCCATTTGACTCCCCCCG